>VYZW01036766.1:65936-121750 GCA_013401315.1 Balaeniceps rex | reverse complement strand
CAGTGTTAAATTTAGACTAACACCACTGAACTTAAAAAAAAAAAAAACATTTCAAGAGTCACACCTTCTTGCACGATCAGAAGAGAAGACAATGTCTGCATATCTCTGCTAGACAGCCTGCACCTGACAGATTCATGTTCTTGGCTAAGAAGCTTTATTTCCTCGATGCATAGGGTGGAATCTGGCATCCTTCAGATCAGTGCCTATGGAGGAGATATCCTCAGCTCAGCAAGGCAATGGGTGAGGGAGAATGACATCCTCATTACGATAACATTCAACAGACAAGATTTTGATTTTGCAGATTTTGAAAACTCTGGACAAAGCCATTCATGAAAAGATGCACAAGGCTAAAATTTCACACTTTACTGACTGGAGTCGAGTTTTAACCCTGCCGCTTGTCTGTGCAACTTCTGCTGCACTTGATATAAGCTGGGCAAATCTACACTATGGCTCGATTTTTTTTCCTTTGAGTCTAAATTTAACACTGCAGACCCTGAGGATAAAACCAGTTGAGCCCTTTGGAGGGAAAACGTTCATCCTCTTTATCAGAGTGGCTTTCCCCGTGGCTTTCACTTCAGCGAGAAGAGTGTCTGGGATAATTGCTCTTTCCACAGAGGATCAATACTGTGTAATTAATCAAGATGAAATCATTCTTTGCACTTCTCCAGGTTTCATCCTTGAGACATATTCTCAGATTCACCGTCTCCTGGAGATAGCAACGCTCTCCTAATGCACTACCCCAAAACACCCTGGGGGCAAAAACATCACAATCCAGCTGTCCAGAGCCTAGCCTGACATATCTTAATAGAAGAAAAGAGACAAGAAGGCCCAGATGCCTCTTTATTAGGACCATCTTCTCTGCAGAGACAACAAGTCCTCAAAATCTACCACAGTCAGCGTAACATTTGCATCAAGGGACCTTTTTTCCCTCCCAGGAAACATGCCACCAAACTTGCAGTGATTACAAAGCAGAAGCTTGCACTGTAGGAATACACCTAGCAGAACCCCAGGTCAGAGTGAGAATAATTCAGCTAACATTTCTGCAGTTTGCAGAGTTTGCTTAGCTGTGATTGATCACACGCATCTCACATTCCTGTTTAATTTCTGTTACAGGGTGAGCATATTTTTAATCCACGGCCTGGTATGAAACAGCGTAGGAAGTCATTTTAAAAACACACTTTCTTGGAAGAATCAAAATATGAAAATTTAATATTAAAGTAATTTTCATCTCTGGCAGGTCAGATTTTTTTTTCAAATTTCAAAATACCAGAGGGGAAAAACAAATGAAAAGACTATTGAATCAGTTCTAATGGATTTAAGACAAAATGAAACATTTCAAGCAGTTCATTTGACCTGGAAACGTTCCCCTTTTAATATATATACTTCTGTGTTTCATCCTAATTCGGGCTAAAAAGGTTGGAATTTGTCACAGTCAAATTTCAATCATCTCCACTTACATTTAAGATTATTCTTGCCCGCCAGGCTCTCTATCCCTCTCTACTAAGCACAATCAAGACAAAATGCCTCCTGAAAAAATTGCTGGCCATTCTGGCATCACTGAAATTAAGTAGCTGGTGAAGACAATTATAAATAATACATACAGTTGTGTTTATTACAGAAAGATATTAAAAGAATGACTGGAATTTTCCATTTGTTTGGGTAAGCAACGAAGACATTTTAGTAGACCTGAGCTGAGAAACAGCATTGGCTCAAATGATCATGCCTTGATTCAGTTTACATAAAATGGAAGAAGAAACAAAAGTAAGGCTGGAACTAATGTTCTCCATTTCAAAAGGGCAAGTTCTGATGGACTAAATGTTCTGAGCGCCCTAGCCACCAAAGCCAACACACCGCATGTCTCTGGGCCTTGGATGGGGAAGAGGCTGAAGGATTCTACGAATCACTGGTGCTAGTAAGATCTCAAAGCCGTATTCCTAGCAAGAGGGAAAAAAGAAGGATCTATGGTCCTGTTGGATAAAGAGCCACTTAAATAGCTTTTAGCTCAAACTTTAATAAGAGTAATGACATTGAACAGAAGGGCAAAGAGAAGATAGATAATGGGAATGAGGTTTTACCCCATTGGAAACAACATCAAAAATCTAAGAGCTTAATCATTTCCAGTTGGGAGGAACTGGATAATCTCATTCAGAATTCAGACAGAACTGGCACATGAAACTACAGGAAGAGTCGCAGGTTTTCATGACAAGCCTATCAACTCATGGGATTCAAAAATAGCAAATGCAGTACCTACAGCTAAGAGGGAGAAGAAAAAGGATCTGACACTTACAAGTTAGTCTGACCTCAAACGTCTGAAGGCATTGGAAGAAATTTTGAAAGAAAGCAGTAATTTAAGTCACGGAGATAAACTGGGAATGGACTAAAAAAATTACCAAAGGGTTTGGCTTTGCTAACAGTAGGTTGTTTTAGACTACCTTGACAGGATTTTTAAAAGATTAATGATTTTCTAGACAAAGGAAATATGGTAGGTATAATTTATCTGGGCTTCAGCAAAGCATTTAATAAGGCACCAGATGGGAAATAATTTCTTAAACTACAGAAAATAGGGATGCACAGAGGAACTGTTGAGTGGGAGCCTGCTGAAAGGAAGACTACCATTGGCAGTACTGAAAAGAGAACTGTTGGGCTGAAGGAGAGACATGAATGAAGTTTCTCCAGGATCAGTTTTGGGCCCTTTCTTCTTTCTCTATTTCCTGATGGCCTGGATATAAATAGGGAGAGTGCTTACTTTGGGGATCCTGAGTGGGATACTAATGATTGTCCATAGCTAAAAGAAAGTGTTAGTATAGAAGGGGATCCAGCAGCGGACAGAAAGAATAGATGCATTCGAGGAACAGAATAAAAGAAAAGTAATTCAGTAATATCCAACACAAGCTCATGCATTGAGGAACTGACCATAGCTGCTGTAAACAGAGCTCTCATCAGCTGAAAATGACTGAGATGTGGTTAAGCTGGTAAAGCAGCCAACAAGAGCATGAATGACTCTAAGCTGCCAACGGGACCCACCCCTGCAAAGGCAAAATCCAGCCCATGACAGGCAAGATAGTGCCAGTAAGAACAGGAAAGTATTAAGATAATTGTATGGAGCAGTGCTGGGAGAAGATCCGAAATACTGTCTACTCCTCCGGCTACCCACCTTAAAAAACCAGAAGTTTGGACTGAAATTGATCTACAGAAGCCTACTAAGATACCTGGGACACAGGCAGTTAGTCTTACTAGGGAAGCTGGAGCTTGGCATATTCAGCTAGCAAAATGAAGTCTGAAGGTGAATGAAGAACTGCCCTCTATGGATACACAGCATGTAAATACCTGCTGTAGGAGAAAAAATAAGTCTACTTGAGCCATCCACTGGATAAGAACAACTGGACAGAAACTGGCCTCCAATAAATTTAGAAAATTTAGAAATTAGAAAAATTTAAAAAAAGGTTTCTAACCCAGTAACATCATTCCAAATGGAAGAACAGGGTCAACACATCAAGCTGATGGCTCCTTTCAACAACAGAGCTTGGTCCCCATATGACAGGATTTATATGACATGGTGCCTGCATAGCATGGTGATTCCTAACCCTCTGCCAGACTGACGTTCCTGTTTCCAGCTGTGTTTTGAAACTGAGAAGTATTTCCTTCCCCTCCAGAAAAGGATTAGAGTTCTGCATATACAGAGTCATACAAACTATAATGTACAGAAAATTTTCCTTGAGATTGAGAAAGGAGCAGCAGGAATTCCTACAGGCAGTGCAGGACAAGGTCACTGTGAATGGCAGAGAAGAGATTGCAGAGATGGCAGTGTTGGGCAACACTGGCTGAAGTGGTGTTTACCATTATTATCATCTCTGCTCATGAGCCCTCAGCACTGCAAGGAGTGAAATGAAAGTTGTGTATGGTCCTATGAAAGATTGTTGAAAAAAACCCTTTATTAATGACATTATTGTCCCTTTAAAACATAAATACCTTGTTTTTTCAGATGCTAGAATTTAAACAGCCTGAAACATAGGTGGGAATGACATTTGATGTCATGAATATTGGAAACATCCATAAAATATGTTGGCTAGATAGCTGGAGGAGAAAAGAGGTGTAGCAGAGAAGTGACAAAACAGCGCAGAAACAATCCTGCTATTAGCAGGGAGGAAAGAAGAGGTAATAAAATTGGGAAGCCAATTAGGCAGGAAAAGGGCACAAAAATGCTATAGGAGAAAGAAAGGATAAGCAGAAAAAAAAGTAGTAAATGGGATACTACAGCAACATCCAAGGTAATTCTGCCATGAAATACCTAATCAACTCCCGTGGGTACTCTTGGGGAACCTGAGGGGGACCTGTCAGAGGTGAATGGAGTCAGTGGAGGCTTCCCAGTAGCTCAGCTGTGCCTCTTCTCCCCACTGGTGATTTCAGCTGAGATGCCAGGGTGGTGTCTGAGTTACAGGTGGGAATCCACTTCTGCTGGTGCCACTACAGGGCAGTTACCTTTAGCAGAGGGACAGGACAGGTAGCTGGGGAGGAAGAGGGAGAGAAACTGAGAGAGATGTTAAAGCTCTGGAGCAAGATGCCCTAAAGGTTACCCAGGAGAACCTCTGATAACACACCAGGTCTTGGGGAACTGGAGCATTGCCACGAGAACAAGGGAGAAAAAGGATTTTGGAAGCTCCGCAGAGGGTGAGGTAAACAAGCAGTCAGCTGTGACAGAGAGCCGAAGCAATGAAGAGGCATAATAATATATAATGCTATTTCAAAACAACAGATGGGAATAGGGAATTGATAGTGAAGCGATTAATACTAGCAATGAAAGAACTAAACACCTTTAAAATGCACAATATTTAATAAGAGTCAAGCCAAAGACTCACAGCAATTCATAAATTAACAAGGAATAACAATACAGTGGCAAAAAGGGAGAAAGAGCAAAATGAACCCAAATATACACCAAGTGCCTGCTGATGGAAAGGAGGATGGCTTCGAGGGGCAAGGAAGGGGTAAGACTGAGCCTCAGGGTAAGACTTGTAAGTGAAACATGACAGCTGTGTCTCCCAACGTGGTCAGCAGCTGGGAAGTCGCTGTGTAACAGCATGAGAAGGAAAGGGCAGCCTTCACTGCTGCCCCAGTTGCACCAGGAGGTGCCTCCACCAGCAGCTGTGGCTGCCCCAGACCTGGAAGGCAGCCCAAAATGTCAGGCTGATGTTAGCTACGTGGGACCCGCTCTATGCCAGAGCAATGCCAGTCCATTCCTCTGCGCTCTCTCTCAGCTGGGGCTTGGTGGGTCCAAGTCGCATCCCCAGAAGGCTGACATCCTACCCTCACCCCAGCAAAACAGCATGTGCCCGGGGCAAGGCCCCATGGGCCAAGTGGTTTTGGTTTCTGCTGCTAATCCTTTAAAATGTAGTTTCCTACAGGGGCTTTGGAGTTGTTCGTGGTTTTCACTCCTCCATAGTTCCCTGGCATTCATTTCTCCTCCACTGCAAGTTTTAGACCAAATTTATACTTGAGTTCCAGTAGGTAGTGTTGACATTATAAACTGCATATACAAACTCACTGATTCCATACACAAATTAACCCATGGGTGTGCAGCTTTATGTAACTTGATGCTTATTAACAAAATCTATATAACTATTAGGGAGTTGACTGAAGGGAAGTAGCTATGAAGGCAAGAAAGAGAGAGGGCTTGAGTTGTGCATTTCTGCCCAGCTCCTGGTGAAGCTGTGGGTGTATCACGAGTTCTTATGCACTCATTTTTGAAAACTTGGCTATAGAAAATCCCAAGCACAATTGTCAGCCAACATTCAGCAGAGAAACAGGGGCAAAGATGCAGAAGATTTGAAGTGATATGTATTGACAGCATCTTATTAGAAAGCCTAAGGATAAAGGGTGTTCATCACAAGCAAATTAAGGATTTGAAGTTACCATTTCTCAGCTGAGCTACAGCAACTGCCCTTTTATTTCCCAGACACTTCTAAATGCAAAGAAAAAAATAATGTAAACCACCAACACCGGCTAGTGCAACTTCTAATCGGTTGAGCTATGCCTGGATTGGGACACCTGAGGACCAGGATGCTAAACTGAGGTGTTTCCCAGCAGTCTAGGGGGAAGACACAGGTTTGGTCAGATTTGTTCTGGGTTTTTTTTGTTTCGTTTCCAGTTAGATAGCAAATTCTTCATCAGGTTGCCAAGATTTTCAATATGACAAGAGTAATTTTGTGTGGTTTTGCTTGTTGCATATGCTTTTAAATTGCTGGAATGGAACCATTTGAGAAAACAATAGGGAGAAATTAAAAATATGTATTTAAAAAAGAATTAAAAATGAAAGGAACAGATGTGTACCATGCATGACATATGAACTTTCAAATGCAAAGGAAATGCATATATTACAATAAATGGCTAAGTAGTACATATACATCAGCATTTTCCATTCTTTTTTTCTTTAGACACACATTTTAGATATACATAAATTATTTTTCCTTTTGTTTTATCCCTTTTTTAAAATCAGAATATTCAAACATCCTCTTTAAGAAGCAGAAGAGGATGAAAGATTGCATTTGGCAGGTCTCTTTTGTGCTATAATTTGTTTCTTTGTGGAAATGCAGCAAAGGGTGACTTTTATTATGTGTTAGGTAAGAATCTGCATAGAGCAACTTCCAGCTGTTGACCATGCGATTAGGCCGTTAAAGTGCAAAAATCGCTGTTTACAAATACCCATAATTACTATAATTTTCATGCAAAAATCTACGCTCACCTAAAACCAGACTGCATGCCAGTTCTTTCCTGGCCAAAATGGCTATTTCTTTCTGTCTTGAAGTCTCAGTCACATATTGAAAAAAAATCTGCAGAATAGAATATATTTTGACTGCAGAAATAGATTTTGCATGAATAGACTCCTGAGGCATCCAACAGTTTCAATAATGTTTTCTATTCCAGGGGAGCAAAAAATATTTTTCCTTGATAGCATTTATTTTATATTCACTGCACTGGAATTACTTTTTCAAAATTCTGCCAGCGAAGACTTATCGTATGTGGGTGCCATTGCTGTAACATAAAGATAAGGATGGAGGCTTATTCCACTCATAAGCTCATGAGTTTGTAAATTGGAACTATCCTTCATAGTACAATGCATTTTACCAGTCCAAATATTTTTCTTAAAGACAAGACAGGAGTTTTTTCTTGGAAGTATTTTCCTTCAGTGACTTAAGGAAGCATATTCATGGACTACTTATGAAAGGAAAGACACAAACAATGTGGCACCGCTGGTTTCTCTGGACGGGGGAAGAGTCTGCATTATTTCAGCAGCTTCAGAATCAGTCATTGGAGCAGCTGCCCTAAGCAGGAAGAATGTTTTCTGGGGAGCGGGAGATAAGGTAAGATAGAAGCAAGGACCTCAGAGGACAGAGCCACGTCCTAATTTGATGATCCAGGTGCAAATCAATGGCTCCACTCATTTCAGAAATGGGACAGGCAACATATCTGGATCTGAATTTGGATTAAATCATCAGGAATGTTCAGGCCTGTGATTTTGTTGCTGGCCAAATGACTACGATTATTACAATCAAACATGACAATACAATGACATTTTACCTAGGGGCAGGCGTGCAGGTGAGATTAAAATGAGAACTGACTCGAGCCTTCACCAGGAAATTGAATCTAACCCTTTTTGAAGTTAAACATTTTGATATAAAATTTTTCATCATAAGGCTGACCTGCATAAAACGGCTGAATTCCCGGTGTACTGTGAATGCTTTGTATGCTACAGTTAAATAGTTCCAGAGATGGGAACCAGATTAATGTTGAAATTTCCATCCTCCCCTCACAAACAGCAGTTCAGCTCCTCTCGCGGCAGCAGAAGTTTGCTGGCAGCCCACGATATTTTGATCATGGTCCTGTCTAGATCTACTAGGAGCAGAAATAATGATACAGTGGTAAGAGCCCTAGCAGTTGGCCGATGTTGGATCCCTCTCCAATGCCATTAGTGATGAGGCTCGAACAATAGCAACGGCGCTGGGGAATTGAAGGGAAGAAAAGGCTGGTGATGTCAAGACCCGTCTGGTTCTCTTCAAGCCATTGTGCTGCGTGTTGTAATATTAAGCCTCTCCTACATTACAGACTAAATTATGGGCTTCTTAGAAGTCTTTGCCCAGCGAGGGACAACGTATTGTTCCACAGATTTCCGGCCAAAAGGGAACCATAAATTGTCCAGTCTGATCCCCCTTTAATTGTTAAGAAGCTGCTACTTTCCATCTGCGCACCCCTGCATTAGCCCAAAGACATTAGTTAGACAAAAATATCTCAGCTTTTCAGAGACTCAACAGCGTCCTGCCACTGGCAGACCAAAAGAGACACCAAGGTGCCACCAGCTCATGAAGCCTCTGCAGCTGCCGGGGCAGCTGTGCCTGGACTTCAGCAGAGGATGCAATGGGCTGCAGCAGAGGATGAGAAAATCCAAACTTCCCAGCTTGCCAGTCTGTCCTGGAGGGAAATGTCCTGCTGATGAATCTGATCGATCCATGGTTGAACTCTCTCAAAACTGAACTGGAGGTATATCCAAGCTTCCTCTTTTTCCCATGGGTTCTTGCACCAGTTCACCTGGTGCACCCCTACGTTCACAGCATAGCGGCCTGTATTTTGAGGCAGAGCAGAGGTGTTCCCTGCCCGGTCCTGTAGCATGCTGCCATGTTCCTGTCACTGTCAGCTGCAGGCCCCCAGGAGGACACACTCAACACGGCAGCATTTGCCTTTCCAAAAGATCTGTTGTTGAACAGTGCATCTCAGCCCTCTTTCTAAAAGTTGTATCACTGTTGCTCCTACAAGGCCTTGATGTAGAACAAAGTCCTGTTGTTGTAGGTCTGGACCACCAAACCACCAGAACTGCCCCAAAGAGCTTACAGCAGACATGTGAGATGGAGAGAAGAGATGATAAACCAGTAGGGGAAGCCCAAGGTCACAGTGAGATGATAATGATAGATGTAATAAGCAGCAGTAACAACATACAAACTATAATGCTGCTGCCCTTTGTTAGCTCAGATTTGAACCCTTGGGTTTTGCTAATTGTAATGACACAGTAAGAACTAAAAGGGGAAATTACCCACCAAAAAAAAGGATGTTAACCACTTCGTCTTTACAGCCACACTGCATATTTTGTGCTTTGCTCTAATTGTTCAGTAGAGGCTCCATTAAAGTCAACGGAAAGTCAGGGTGTCCCTGGTGGATTATGCTGTAGCAAAGTAGTTTAAATTTAATCTAGGGTCGGATTTAACACATTTGAAAGAGAGCAAATTCACTGTTAAGTCTAACAGTCCAGTCAATACTTCAAGCTGATGGTTCTTACTCTGGCACCGCATTTTTATATTCTGACAGAAGGCAGAAATGATGTCCATGATCATCCCATCATTACTGGCTCCAGTTGGTTTTTGCAAAACACAAAAGAAAGCCAGATGCCCTGTGCTCAAAGAACAGCCATGGGATTTTGGTGCTTCTTTGAAAATCCCATATAAGTTCAGCAAAAGGTAGAAAAACACACCAGAAACACAATTTGTGGAATATTACATTTGAATGTAGAGTTGGAAAAGCTATTCCCTGGCACCAACAACCAGCTCCAAAACACTAACCGGTGATCCAATAAATAAACCAGTTCAGCTCCGTCTTCAGAATACTTTTTTTTCTTCCACTACCCTAACTGGAAGGCCATTTCTGAACCTCACTGCTCTGCTGTTTAGTTAAATGCACCCAATTTCCAGCCTGAATCGAATCAAGGCCAATTTATGCCCATGTACTTTCATGTGAGTTTTGCCTTTTTGCTGTCATGGATCTCCAGTTTTCCTGGTGCTGAGCCCCCATCACCTTTCTAGATGAATGCCACCTGTGTGGATATACAGTAATACAGAAATAGCCTTCCCTTTAATGCCGACCAGCAGAAGAGGTGGTGGGGAGGGAGCAGAAACTGGTGGGAACGGGGCAGAAGTTGGGAAGGGTCCCTGGGGCTTCCCTGGGGAGGAAGAATTTGGGCACAGTGGCAATGGGTCCATGAATTTCTCTCTTTCTCCTTCAAGACCTCTTCCCCCAGAACCAGCTGAGGGATCCTGCTGGTTCTTCACCTCCATCTTCTTCCACCCGCTTGCACCCTGCCTTTGCAGCAGCCCCAAGAGCTGGTGTGCAGCAGGAGCCACTGGTCCTGCAGCAAGTCAGTCACTGCCTCCTCGGGCAAGGACGCAGCCCGTCGCCCTAGGCCTGTGCCTGAACATTGCTCAGGCTCCTGCCATCTGCTTCTGTTTTTCCAGACAAAATACACTATGTTTCAGAGTTTCCTGTAATAGGATAGGCTGCCCCCCTGGTCATTCTGGCAGCTCTTCTCTCCTCCAGTTCCAACCCCAGATCACTTCTCCTTACACGTATTTCCGAAAGCTTCTCCATGCCCCGAGCAGGCACATGCCTGATACGCCCTGAAACCACCTTCAGTTTCTCACCAGCACCATCACACTGGCAAGCTGCCCCGGGTGCAGGCAGACGTGTCCCCTTTGCCCGTGCTCTGAGCTACACTCCCTCTGATCCAGAAGCTGTTTGACGGCGTGAGTGTTATATTATTCCTGAATTAACACGCTCTGCCTCCCAATGGGCCTTATTAGCTCAGGCACAAACCTCACTAACACGGCTGTATGGTTTCTGTCCCGGAGAACGTTTGTATCTGGCCAGTTTGCAGTATCCATCCATCTGCCCCCTCCATATAGATAGAGCATAGTACTCCTGTGATTAGACAGGAGTACTTGTCTCTTGCCTTTTCAATGCTTTCCGGCTGATTATTTTCATCTTATAGAAAAAGAGGGTACTATCAGAGCCTGAAGTGTATGACCCTGTACCACGTAGGCATGTACTACGCACCAGCACACAACTCGACCCGACCTTAATGTTTGGCTCTACCTACATATCACTCTTTCAGCAGCTACACAGTTAGTCAGACAATGTTGGTTTTTTTCAGAAAACCCCGCCATTCATGTAAAGCTATCGCCAAAAACCAGCTCAGAACTTCCATGTGGGATCCAGACACTTCCCCCCAACCTCACAGTGGTGGGACTGCTAACTCTAAGGTATGCACCACACATGACTGTACAACAAAACCTCAAAGATTAATGCCATAGCCTGGAAATCATGCCAAGTATTTCACATCTCGGCCTCATCAGATCCTGCTTCACTGTCTCAGAGCTGTGTGTTCATCACAGACAAAAAAGACCTGTCCTCTTGACATGCATACCTTTGCCGTGGTTGTGCCCGCACTTAAGCATTCCTGTATCGTTTGAGTTAACGTTACCTGGGTTCAGGTTCTCCCTCCCCCTACTTATGTATGGTCTAAGTGGCTGAAAATATCCATGTAATGGAGAGATACTTCTTCATTTAAAGCTGGAACCTTTCTAATGATTACATTAATACCCAGGGTCCTGTGGACACCTGAGACGTCCTCGGTCCTAAGCAGTACAGCCTGAAGAGCCCGCTAGTCAATAAAATAAAATACCCATTCTCTTTAATTAACATATGAAATAAACACAATCTGTGACACCTAGTGTGCAGCAGCAATTAAGAGGCATTGCTTAGTTAAACCTCCTAATACCTCATTTAAATATGCAATTAAGGGATAATTGCCTTCAATCAATAAAAAATTGAAATATTTTGCAGGGACCTCAATTATTTTTTGTGAGGCTTTCTACTTTGTACTTGGTCTGGGCTAAGCCTCCAAGTCTTATACCACTTGTTAAAGAAACATTATTCTTTTCAGCATTCCATTGATTTATGGCTTTTATGCATCCTACCAGCATCATAAGAGTCCGATGCTAACATTAAGCCCATGCAAAGCATTTATTTTTGTGTTATCAATGATTTCCATTTGCTTCAAACTATCCATTCTAAGTTCCTCTTGGATCATTTCCCTTTTCTGGTCCACACAGACCAAAAGCATGTCTTTGTGCAGGTCTTTACACACAGACCTTCCTCACAAACACCTTAACAATTCTTTTGTAATGCAATTGTTTTCCCATTTTTCAATATCTGCTTGCAAACAAGCAGTACTTCACTTGTGCACAAGTGGAATTCAAACCATATATCCAGCCCCCCCTCCCTGCCTACACACAAATCAATCCTCAGTAAAACAAGACAGATCTATGAATCAAACAAGGAACAAAGTCAACCATTGCCTTCCCTCTCAAGGCAGGAAATTAGCAATGCAAATACATAGGCTCATCTAAGAGATCCTTGAGTGCACTCCATCATGGCACCTCACACCATCATCAGCCACAGAACAATCAGAATAAAGGGGGAAATATTTTCATGCTCAATAATTGAATTATGTGGTTAAAGAGACAAGACCTGTGAAAGTAAGTGAGATAAAAAAAAGCAGGACATAAATTCTGACAGGCATTTACAGGCATCTAATGAGCACCAAAGCAAGCAGTGTGCTATACTGACAGGGAAACCTCGGTGCAGGCTAGGATTCATGCTATTTTGCTGCTGGCTGTGTAGGGCACTAACATCACATTATCTGAACATGTTGTGGTAATCATTGCTGAAGTCAAAAGCTCCATCTGGACTATTTCTGTCATGGAGGAAGGCCAGTGAGGAAGCATTGCTTGGGTTTAAGAAGCAAGGGTTCAAACCTGATCTCTTCTGTGACTGCAATTAACTAATTTCACCTCTTCATGCCTCTCTTTCCCACCATGCTAGCTCTTCTGGCCTGAAAGCATTGAAAGGTCACACCCTTGTTACAGCTTCTCGCTTATCTAAGTGATAAAACCAAGCCTGGATTTAAGACATGAACAAAAGATACCAAACAAAACAAGACCAGATGCTGCTGCAGTCTATATAGGGTGCACACATTCTCTGTTGGAAATCTTTGGTGGTTTTAGACATTGCAATCGTGACATCAGTGTGGCCTGTATGGGTGCCACCTCCAGATGTAGAGCGCTCCATAATGTAAGCCAAAGAGCACAGCTGAAGTTCTTTACCCAGTTTTTGATACACAGAGTCTTGCTGAAGTGGTACAGTAATTTGTGTTTCTTTTCTTCTTGCTGCCTTCATCATAATATGCTGTCACTGAGTGGTTCAGTGACGTCTACCCACTGTCCCGAAATACGTACATAAAAACATAGTAAGTACGGAAATCATGTATATGAACATAAAGATGATGCAAAGGCACTACTTAGGGAGGAGAGGAACTCCTCGATTGCAAGAAATACAAATTTTGATCACTAGGAAGACCTGGAAATCATTTAAGTAATTGTGAACTTTATGACTTCAATCACTTTTGGAACACCCGTTATTTCTTTTACTGACTTGCTCAGAGGTCTACCCCCTCTAGTCAGTAGGTGATTGCTAGATTTAGTCAGGTGATTGCTCCTGCTCCAGAGATGTTTTTTCAAGGTAAGAAACTGATTTGCTTGACTAACAGAAATATTTTGCCCTATTCTTGGCTGTACACAGTGGCTGTCATTAGGCATCCACTGTCGTTCTCAGACTCTGACACTGACAGATGTCCTCCAAGGAACCACTGATGTTATGTTAGATGATCCACAGAGAACCAGGATACAGGAACTGTGGCTCTCCAGAGCAAGAGATACATCATGAGCTGAGAAAAGAAGATCTCTTTGAGTTCATAGTACTTGGTAGTGTGAGTTTTCTTAATGTGCTATCCATTTTCTCATCTCATCCAGCTCCTGAAAGACCACAGGCTGTGAGGTTTTTTTATTTACATTAACATATCTGGCAGTGGTGAATATGTGTCTGCAGCCATAAGTCTTTATAAAAAGAACTCTTTATCAAGAGATGCTTCTCAATAACATGTTCAAAGCAAGCAGAAAGCTTCACTAAATATTAGGCAAGAATTAACTGTTAAGATGCATACAACATTTGCCCCTTCTTTGGCCTATTCTTGGCTTTATATGGTCCAGTTGGTTGTGTGTACATTTAGTGTAAGCTTCAAAAAGGCTTTTCAAGAGCCCTGGGGGAAGATTCCCGAGTGCAGCCTGGGACTGCTGCCTTCCCCCATGTGGATTCACTCATCTGCCTCAGCTCAGACATGGGGGAAATGGGGGGCTCAGCCCCCTCGAGTTCAGATCCTTGCTGTTGAGACTGGTGTGGGATGCTAATGAACTGGACTTATCTTTTGTGATTTCAGATACAGACACATGCTTGCCATAAACCCAAGAGGTATCTCTGTTCTCTGAGAACATAACACCTGTGTACCAAACAACACTGAAGAGCCATCATATGGCTGCAGCTTTTACCCACCACTATCCCAGGTTTAACCTAGGCCAAGCCTGACCAGGATAGATCATCAACCAGTTACCAATTAAGTGAGCTGAGCTATTCCCCCAAGGCAGCAATGGAAAAGAAACCATTATATGATCACTGCGGTTACTTTATTATTATGAATGTACAGGCAACCAAGTCCTGAAGGGTCTCATTCATTTCCGTATAAGGTCACAGAGAAAAAAATCAGCTGCTCTCATTTACACCTGTCAACCCCAATGAAAGGAGTGGAGTGGAATAGATATAACTGAGAACAAAATTAGCCTAAAATGCATAAACGTTGTCCTGTCTTACTTGCACACAGCTTTTCATGTGTGAATTGATACATCAGCTGGGTAAATGAGGCATCAGTTGAGACTCAGACAGAGAAGAACATGTGTATTTTTGCTCTGTTATCTGCCATCAGTTTGCATCAAAAGTAAAATGACTGACCTGAAACCAAACCAGTTTTCAGGAATCAAGCTGCAAAATGTCATTATCCAGCTCATCTCTCCAGTAACTCTCCAGGAAGATGTAGTAGCCTCAGAAAAACTGTTTTCCATCTGGTCCTAAATTTTCATAGAGAATCAAAACAAACAATATTCTGAGTACAGTAAGAATATATTGCTTGATAATAATGAAACTGGCTATCACAGTGGAATTCAAATGTACTATCACTTCATGACAACACCAGCCTGGATCATCACACCACCAGCCTGGTATTTCCAATAGACATATGGGACAAGAAGTTGTTCCTGGTCCAGAAAGCCATGAGCCTTCCCTGGGCGATGTGTTACATCTGCCAGCCCTGGTGGATGTCTCAGACACCGTGGGGCACCTTAACCAGCATTTGACATTTCTGATTAGGCAACTGAATTGAGTCCTTATGGTGAGACGTGTCTTAAGTAATGTGCTAGAGAAACAGTAAAAATATGATCTCCATTCAAGGTTGGTCTTTATGGAAAAGCTAAATAAAACTGCATTAGGAACCCCAGGGCACATGGAGTATGCCCACAGAGGGGACTGAGTTACAGAATTGGTCTTTTGTTCAGGTCTGAAAGCATGGCTAGATTAGATGATTTAATGCCATAAACCCTTTGGCAAGGTACATTAATCCGATGTCCTGGCCAAATTGTGTTTGTACTTTAATGCCAATTTGTGTTCAAAATTATTTGAATTAATTACTTATCCTTTCTTAAACTGCTGGGTGGTATTTCTGTGCTCTTCCAAGCAGTTTTCTATTGCAATTCAAGGAGTATGAGACTACCCTCCTGTGTCAATATTCTTACTGTACCTCCTTCCACAGTAACTTAGCTTCTGCTTCTGAGTGAAATGTGTTATGAGAATGAGGAATTAAAATAGACAGGCTGAGGGGAACATTTTTTCCTTTTAAACTGAATCACAACAACTCCGTTCTCAGTCCTACACCACTAATGGTACTAAAACATAGGGATGGTACTTTGTAGTTTGGATGTACAGACCGATGCCTTTGAAGCACAAATAATCTGCTTTGGTCCCCAGCTATGATTAGGAAGCCTCACACATCCCTGGTGCATAGCACAGTGGCATGAAATAGCTCCTAAAGGGCTGCAGATTTGCTGTTTAATTTTTTTAATTACTGCTTATTTAGGAAACATAAATACTTTTACAAATCATTACCATATAAGTATGAAGCATGCACTACTTTTAATTAAAAAAATGAAGCTAGCACTTTTTCATTGAAAGAAACACTGTGAGAGACACAAAGCCATTCGTTCATAAGGACTTTGCAAGGACAAATATCTTCATCACTTAGGATGCCTTCATTTAGGGGTGTTCTTTGTCCTGACAGGCAATATCATTTGTAATTCAGGAAAACCTGAGTTGTGGTAAACGTTGTATGAATCTAAAGCAAAGGTGAACGACAAAGGACTACCTGGTTTGTCTTCACCAGGAGAGAGCAGACCCGGTGTTCAGGAAACAAATGCTGCCCTAACTTAAGCGCCTCCTCAGAGAGTTGCTGCCTCTGTGTGAGAGGAGTTGATATTAGTTGCTATGAAGATACAGCTGGGCTTGGAGCCTTCCAAGGTGTACACCTTAAAGAGATTAGTCAGCTAGTATTAAAACTCTGCATGAAAATATGGGTGTTTTTCTCAGGAGCTACATACGGCTGAAACAGCCAAGTCTCCCCCACCCCTTGGAGTGTTTTGGATTTTTTTTCTTTGGAAGTGATTTTTCCCTTTGTTTTAATTTTTTTTTTAATTTTACTTTTTGCCATTTGCATTCAGCTTAATTGATTGGAAAGGATTAATAAGAATGCTGGAGGACCTAAAACCCTGAGGAAGCCCAAGCTGTATGCTAAGTTGGTGCCTACTAGCAGCTTTAATCTCAATTAGTCCAATTTGTGAATGTTTGTTTGTTTTTTCTTATTCACAGCCAAGTTAAAAACAAAACTTAACTCTGAATAGTAATAATAAAAGAAGCACTTCAGCTTCATGGTTTATCTTTAAAGAGTGGCTCCATCTTTAACTGAATCATCTTTCTGTTAAAGCATCATAGCCCTGGCCAGGCTGCCCCACAAGCTCTTACTTTACAAAGTCCTAACTGAAATGGGGTAAAACAGGATAAAGGAAGTTAGGAGCTGAGAGATCTCCAGGGCCATTCCCCACCATCACTGGGGCCATGGTCTGGAAGGCTGCTCCTTCAAATTGGTGAGCTTCCTCAAAAAGCAGGGAAGTTTTCCCATCTCAGCTCTTCCAAAAGCCCCCATCTTACATGAGAAGATCCCGTGAGAGCCCAGCTGTCCCCAGGGTCCTGCTGCACAGCATGGGCTCAGGGAGGATGGTAGATCTCTCAATGCTTTTTTGTCCCACCCTCCAGTGCAGGAGCTCAGAGGGTAAAATTCAACCTCTTCCCTGCAAGGACTACTCTGTAGAAGTATGATTCACCTTTACACGGTCCTTGCTGTTATTAATCCTGCCTTCGTATGCACTCACAGGAGAGTCATCATCAGAGAGGACGAGGTGTGTGTACCCTACTGCCCTATAGGAAGAGGCTCACGCTGAGCTGCAGGTAGGGTCCCACAGGAGGACACATGGTGAGCAGCATCCAGTCATGGATGGACCTCAGGAGGCATTCCCCTCTTCTGCCTCTGTATAAAGCATGTCCCACATGCTGCAAGAGCAAGGCTGGCAGCTGGTAAGTGCAGTCACAGCCCCAATAGCTGCATCATCTGTTAGCTATGGTCTAGAGCATGTAGAGAAGCATGGCTTTGACTTAATACTTCTCACATGTGAAAATGGCAAGTGCTGACTGCAGAAAGAGTTTGACAAGGCAGATGTTTTCGCTCTTCTGCTGATCCAGAAAAGATCCTTCCACAAGAGGTGAAAGACCATTCAAACCGCTTTGCTGCAGAGCCAGAGCAGCCCCCAACTCTTAGCACACCTGAAATGTGTGAATAGAGCTGGGAATGCGTGAATCCAACCAGGGGTCCACAGCTGTGCTAAACATTTACTGGCTTGAGCAAAACACCCACTGTAAAGGCTGCTTCTCGCTTTGTGTCTCTATCCCCTATCCAAGAAAAAGCCACTCATTCTGGGCTACCCAGCTGTTGCTTTCACTGCTCTAGCCACCACCCCCGTCCTCCCCCAGCCCCAAATTAATGCTCCTCCTAAAGCTGTTACCCTCTGCAAATTCTGTCATTTCCAATGAGTCTTGTGCTGTAATTTAAAAGATAACTCACTCCTGTTTCCAGCATTGTAATGCATTTTATTTCTTCTACAAGCAATATACGTGTGTAATTAATAAACAATTTAGTATGTTGAGGAACCTAGGAACTTGGCAAATGTTCTGGGGATATGAAATCTCAGGAAAAGCAGCACATTATAAGAAATAGTAAGTAATTACTTATGTAAGCTTTTCTTTTTAAATTCTAAGAACATTAGCTACTAATTACCTACTAATTACCAGTACTTCAGCAGGTGTTTGCACTTAACTGTAGGCTAAAGCCCCTGTGAAAAACAAACCCCTCACACTCCCTCTCAAGATTAAAGCAGAATCCCACTGGACTTCATAATACAGCATAGGTGTAGCAGAGCTGTTTACATGCCAGTCCTTTAACCACTTGGCTGCTTAAGGTGAAAACAGGCTCCGGTTTGTTTCCCTTGCTTTTTCTGCCAGAGTCAATGTGATTTGCTAGGATGAATAACTCCAGAGGTAAGGAACAAAACCAAAGGGTTAAAAGTAAACTATGATTAAGACTTCTTCATCATCTGCACATTTATCTCACTTCTGTAGTGACCTGGCAGAGGAACACTCTGTTTCTGATCATGAATAGAGCTGGCTGAACAGGGTGAGAATAAAAACCTTTCTGTGAAAAGTTCCTGAATTTAAAAGAAACAGATGCAGAGCCCTCAGCTGGTGTAAAATGGTTTGGTTTCACTGGTGTTGATACCCAAGTCCATACTTACACCACTTAAGGAACTGGCCTGCACTTCAGATCCAATCTGTTCATGCCTCTTTTGGAAGCCTAATTCATACAGCCTAAATTTTACTCAAACAAGCATTTATAAGCAATGAATTTCAAGTTTATAAGCCCAGGTTCAAGCTCATATCCTTGACTGTTTAAAAATCAGAATTTTGGTTTACCCAGTTACCAGAAAACACTTTATTGTTGGTAGAAGAAAGATGTCAGACATAAGAAGTCCAGTTAGAGAATGGAAAAGATAACAGGTGCCTTCAGCAACCTGTCACAGTGCCCAGGTTGCACCTTCTGCAGAGCACCTAAGGGACAGATGAAAAGACTGAGAGGCACACCTCAGGGCTGTATTTTTCAACAAAACAGTTCACAAATGAATAATTGCAACAGTACTGCTAACACATTTTTGCCTCTTACCCTCCCGGAGGTTTGTAAGATCTACTCAAAATGTATGGTTTCTTATTTCACTCCTGCAAAGATTACTTCTTTTTCACTGAAAAATAAGACTCGAAGGTAGGCAGTGGAGGTAGTTCAGATCATCACCATTTTTCTGTGGATGCTAGTTAGACTACAGGTCCCCTCCAGATCCATTTTTCACTGAGGTGATAGAAGTAGTGACTGCACTGTGAAGTATTAGGTCACAGCAGTCAAAGTGCTCATGCCTACAGCTGGGAGCTCAGTTTTTTGAACAGCACACCTCTATTAAAACAATAGGAACTGCAGGAGACTAGAAACAGTTGAAAACCTGACCCTTTCATTCAGGTACTTAAAGGGGAGCTTCTGGCTGCTAGTGTATTTTAAGACTTGAGTCCCACAGCTGAGAAATTAAAAGCTGCTTTGACATATGAGTGAACCAAATGAGACCACGAGGCTTCTGAGAAAATTATACAGCTCAACCTTGGTGCCTTCCATCTGAGGCTCTCAACACCATATATAAAAATTAATGAAATAGCACGCCTGGGAGGTAAGTCATTGAGGTTTCACCAGTCAACAAGCTGAGGCTTTGCACAGCAAAATGTCCTGATGCCATTAAAAAAAGGATTTAAATCTCATTTGCTCTTCATGTAAAAACACTTTCTTCTCACTTCTTTTTCTCTGCTGGAAGTTTACAGTAAGATTTTCAGAGGACCTGAATGGTGGGAAGAGTAGCAGTGCTCTGGTCACCAGGCTGTTCCAAGGAGATAAGTGAGGCTATCTCAGTCCTGAGGAAGGACTTGTGTCCCTAAAAGCTGGTCTGTTTTTCACCATTCTCTCAAGTGATCTAATAAAAGGCACTGCTTCTCTCTATATAGATTTAACCTCTCCAACCGCTGAAATGACACAAGTGTAGCTGGCTCATCATACGCATTTATAAGATAACACCTTTTATGTCCTCAGATGAGGACCTTACCAAAAATCATCACGAGAAAGGGGAAACTAAGAACCAGGAATTTCTTAGGCAAAGCCAGGTGACTTGCTGCTGCTCCTGAAAGGTGAGCTGAAAGGCAAGCTCTCAGCTCCATCCTCTTCCTCCTTCCCTTCTCCCACCCTCCTCTCTTGCTCCTGGTGCTACGATTCTCCTCTTCTGCTTCCACTAGCTCTGGAAATGGTTGGCCCTTCAGTGGTTTGTTTCAGTTCGCTAACCGAGCAGAAAGCTATCCTTTTTAGGGGGAGGAATTAGTTTTATGCTGTCACAGCAAGTTACATGAGCTCACAGAGGGGTCCAGCAAGCACCAGAACCAACACAAAGTAAGGGACACCCGGGCTCTGGGTGTGCCACAAGGCTCTGCAGCCTCTTCCCTCACCCTGGTTTTGGCTCCTGATGCTCCAGTCACAGCCATGGGACCTGGCTGCTGTGAGAGAGCCGTGTGAGACGGGTGGGGAGAAGCCCTGCTGGGGCCTCCCACCTTGGCCCGGGAGCTGCATTTACACCCTGGTGACCTGGGCTGTGGCTGACCCTGGTGCCATCACCGGACCTGCTCTGCTGGAGTACCGTGGGGCTGCGTCCTATGTGGGTGAGGGCACTGCCCTGCCAGTCGTGCTGCCACCCCTGGCTCCTGGCTGCCCACACCCTGTGGCACAGCCCAAGAAGGAATGGGAGCACTGGGGAAAGGGGGAGCAGATGAGGTGGAAATGTGACACCCCCTTCTGTCAGAAATCAGTTACCCAACCATCCCATTAGACACCCCTTAGGCGTTGGGCACTGGGGATGCAGAGGGAAATGATGCCGGCAAGGAGCAAAGAAGTGATTGAGGCATCCTGAGTTTCATGGTTAATTTTGTTTTATTCATAAACATTTTTGCTACTTTTTTACCTATTTTGCCTCATTCTCATTGTCTTCCCAGCGTTCCCTTTGGTGGGATTTCACAGTCCCGGCAGCACCTTGAAGACGTCAAGGCTGAACACCTTCTCCTGCACGCGTCACGGGTACTATGGATGCCATGGCCCACTGACATCATTTCAGGGGGTACAGAAGCAAACTGCGGAGAGGGTTTTTCTCATCTCTTTTCTTTAGTCTCGAAGAGGAGAGGAAAAAATGCAGAGCCAGGATTTTAGCCCTTCATTTTATAATGTAATTGAAATGCCAAGAGACTGAAAAAATTCAATGTTGATGAAGAAACGGATGTTAGTGCAATGAAGAATAGCTCTGTCTTTGTCAGTCTGCAGTCTTTTATGTGTCACAGGCTGTCACTTTCTATTGCACTTCAACTGACTAATTACCCCAGTTTATTAAAAGTGAATATGAATTCACATTTTTTACTTTGCCATGTTCCAAGTGTTAGTGTTATCAGGAGCTATTACTGAATGATAGATCTCACAGTTCTAGGCTTCCTCATGTGAGCAAGTACAGAGCAAGTCTACCTCAATATCAATGAAAACCAGATATATTCATTTAAGGGGGAAATACATACTCTGTGCAGTGTATGTTCACATCCAAGCATTAATCACCCTGGTGTGTCCCACGTGGCTCAGCGTATTATTAGAACCTCACTCACAGAGCAGAAGAGTGTCTGTAAGTGATGGTGTTGGAAGGGTTGGACTTGAATTAAATGTACTCATCGCTTCCTAATGGGGAGGTATTTTCTGACAGCTGTAATGAAAACTGCTGCTCATCAAAAGGTACTCTGTGTCCTAGCTCGCAAATCCAACCTCAGCTGCAAGTTGCACATTTAAATTTCAAAGTTTTTATCTCTAGCTACACTGGAGTGCACTTATAAGTGCGGTAGAAGGGTCAAATTAGATGAAATCAAAGCCCTGCTTCTACTGAAGAGGCAATTTTAAGCTTTCACAATTGGATCTGTGTGTTGTTATAGGCTTAAAAAACCTCATCATCAAAAATAGGGATTTCTAGAACACGGTAATTATCACTTTCATGTGCCCAACTCAGTTCCAGCAGTAACTACAATGTTAGAATTTCCTCATTCTGTATAAAATAACACATTCAGATAAACAGGTGCATAGGCTACAATAGTTCCTGTACAATTGGTACCCCCGTTTATTAATGCTGGCCCTTCACACCTTCCCCTACCTTTGTGAGTCTGCGGTCAGATTTCTTGTGAGGATGTCTGCTCTGCCTTTGAAGGAGCTGGATGCTGGTATAAGCCTTCCATGTATTGGCAATAATAATCAATAAGAGGAGTAACAATAACTTAGGAAGTTATGGCAATAGCAAGTGCTGGGAAAGAATGGAGCATCAGGTCTTGGAGGGAAATGCCATTTTGTCTGAAAGCATAGCACACACAATCAACAGGAAAAGGAAGAGGGTTTTATTCTTCTAGTATTTTCCTAGTGAGTACTCATTGTTTATAAAAAAATGCAGCTATTGTATGTTTTCCTATGATTTGATATATTTACCATTTCACATGCTAAACAAAATGTTCTTTCATAAGAACATAGTTGGAAGGAAAAAAATATTGCAACACTGACTGTGGTGGCGGCATTGTCATCTTGCACATTTACAAAAAGGAGGCTGAAGTGTATTTTTTACAACACGCCTGCACGAAGAGAAGCAGTGAGACATGCACTCGTGTTGCCTGGACTCCAAGCAGGTCAGCTTGATGAGCTAGCTGTGATGTGGAAGCTGTAAGGCTCCCTTCTCCAGTGTTTTCAAGTCCTCCAGGTATGATGAATTTTTTATAGGATATTTAAAGGACTGGCTGAAGCTCTCTCGTTATGAGTTTGTACCCAGGCTGATGTACTGATGGCCATGAACAGAAGATACATCCTGAAGCATCCATCCCATTCCCAGAGAAGAGCAGCTCCCTATTCTTGGTTTAAGCGGGGAGTGAGATCAGTCTGGCTGTACCCATACATGAAGACAAACTTTGACATTGGTCTGCGCCAGGGAGGTGCATCTCAGGTGGGGAATGCTGATCCTGGACATCTCAGCCCCTGTACTGGGTTGGATTTGCAAGGAATGTGGCGTCTCTCCCTTCCAGTGGGGAAGGGAAGACAAACAGCGGGAGAGGTGCCTGTACCCCTGGGTGTCTTTAGTGGCAAGTCAGGGAGCTGCAGGGAAGGGAGCCGGGGGGGCCAAGGACGCAGTGTGTGAGGACATCTCCAAGCCCAAAGAGGTTGGCTAGCTAGAGCAGGAAGCAGCACTGGCAATGGAGAAGGAAACAGCTTCTCCAGAGGTAGGGATGCAGGAGTTGGCTCCCTCTTGAGGCAGATGATACCTGTGGAGATCAAGAACAGGTATGTTATCCAGGGAGCAAGTCCCAGTGCTAAATCCCAGTGCTAAGGAAAAATCACACACCCCATCCCAGCTACGAGATTTGTAGCCAACCCTCTCCCAAAATGAAGGAATAGCTGAGAAGGTGATGACCCTCTTCTGATGGGAAGAGAGGTTCTCTGCGGGCTGGACCTGCTATTCAGGGGAAGCAGGTCGGGGAGGAAGGGGTGCTGCCTGCCATAGCCTGAGATGCTACTGGAGGGTGTTCAGGTTTTTCTGCTGCACTGACTCCATGCTGTTCATCCAACAAAGTGCTAACCTAGTTAGAAGGGCTTTAAAGTAGGATCAAGGGAGGGGTTGACTAGGGAAAAAAAAAAATGTGAGCATAAACAAGAGCAGCCTGATAGGGGCCTAAAATTTCAGAGATTTTGGTATTCATAATAAGGTCACAGGAGAGACACAGAGGGTAGTGAATCAATCCACTGAACACTTTAGATGTCTGTATACTAATGGAAGAAATATTTGGGATAAACAGGTGGAGCTGCAAGTCTTAATACAAGATCAAAATTATGACTTAATTGGCATAACAGAGTCTTGGTGGGATAATTTGCATGACTGGAATAATAATATGAAAGGAAGAACAGGCAGGGGGAAAACAGGAGGGGTGTTGCCTCAGCCTGGATACATTTACTTTCTGGAAGCCTGGCATGTAGAGAAGACTAAAACCGGCTGAAAATTTTATAGGTAATAATTACAGAGGAAAAGAACTCAGGTACTTACATGCTGGGAGGGCCACCGCAACTGGCCACAAAACTGATCAAGCGAGTGAAGCTTTCAGTGGTAGCAAGGGGGCTTTGATGATGCTGGAAATGGAAAGTCCCTGCAGGAGAAGACAGACTGTGCATGGGGTGCACAGAAGGAAGAAGCCATGTTCAGGTACTATCGGCCGAGTATGAAAGATTACCAGGAGCATGTAAGGACAGAACAAGAAAAGCTGGAACACAGACTGAAACACCATTAGGCAGAGGCACTGAGGGTAAGAAGAAATCATTCTGCATGTGCATTAGGAGTAAGAGGTAAGCCAAGATTGTTGACTGAACAATCATGAGGCAGAAAAGTCTCAAAAAGGATGCAGAGAAGGCCTATGTGTGAAGTGGGGTTCCTGCATCCTTATCAATTAAAAGGTCAGTTGTGAGCATGCGGCTGACATGATTAAAATCAGAAACAAAAAAAGATTTTGGCCTAGAAAAGGGAATGAATAGGTAAAGGGTATTCATTTAGGTTCATATTTTCTAAAATCCTTTGGGTCTGATGAATTTTGTATAGGATACTTAAAGGACTGGCTGAAGTTATCTCAGAGTCATTAGTAGTGTTCCTGGGAACTTGTGGAGAGGGAATGAAGAACTAGATAGCTAGAAAAGCACAATATCATGCTTTTATTTAAGCAAAAGAGGGAATCGAGAATTTATTTAAGGATTAAAATTAACGTCAATCCTCAGAAAAATTCTGTAAGAAGTAAAGCATCTGGAAATCAATATTTATGTATCATACTATGTCAAATTAACCTTATTTTCTTTTCTGTGTAATGGGCCTTGTGGGTAATGGGAATTAGTAGATGATACGCACCTTGACTTTAGTAAGGTTTTGACACTATTCTACCTGATATGCTCATAAGAGATTGTAGAGCAGATAGAGAATATTTTGGATTGTAATTACAGTGGTTTATGATCAAAACAAAAGTATTTATCATGAAATCCTGTAAAGGGCTGATTTGGGTCTGGTTCAGTTCAGTGCAGTGTTTATACAGTTGCAGATGACACGGCAAGTTGCAAGTAAGACTTCAGTGCAATTTTAACCAAAATCTTGTTTCTCCATTACGAAGCAATCTTGTTGCTCTTCTCAGAACTGATAAGCCTCTGCTGAAATGCTGTGTCTAGCCTTGGGTGGGGACAGGAGAGGTAACTTTAAAAAAAAAAAAAACAAACAAGGAGGAGGAAAGGGGTGAGCAAAAGGTGACTTTGGAAGAAAGATCTAGAAATCTAGGATTGCTCAATCTAAAGAAGAAGAGACTGAGGATGGATTTAATACCAGTCCTCAGGTATGTAAGAAGTTGTTAAAGGGCACAGGAATACTCTGTTGCATCCATGGTGAAGGAGTTAAATAACAGAAGCAGGGTTGACTTTAGGAAACCTTTCTAACCAGGACTGTAATGAAATGGGAGAGATTGCTTATTGAGATTGTAGTATTTCTTTCAGTAGAGACCCTTGAGCCCTTGTCAGAGGCATGAGTAAGGCAAGATGCCATAGAGTTACAAAGAAGACAGAGGAGTAGAATAGGTGATTTCCTAAGATCTTTTCCTGACAGTTTTTCCTGGGTTTATGTTATTTCAAGTTTTCAGCTGTAGAAGAGCAAAGTGTTCCTGTTAGCTTCACTCAGCCCCTGCAAACTCTTCACTTGTACCCCAGATTTTAAAGGACTTTATGGGGTTAGAGTTTAAAGTTAAGGACAATTGTATTTACAGAGAGGTAGCACCTAAGTGGCTCGGGCATGAACCAGCATCACGTGGTCCTAGGTCTTGTGCAAATCTAATAGCCCATTCCTGCAACATACACTGTCCACTGTTTCCTTTTGCTCAGCAGCTGGGAGATGAGAGGAATGAGCCCTCCCAGCCCCTTCTGGAGCTCAGTCCCTCATCAGTGTCAAGGTTTGGCTTCCTACAAATGCTTCTCAAGCAAAATTTTCCTCTTTCATCTATTATAGCAATCAATTCCAGCACCCATTTAATTTGTCTCTCTCCTAAGAGTAGTTCCATAAAAGCTCCATGTCATGATTTTTTTCAAGAGTAGAGGTTTCTAGGCCAGGTTTGAATGTGGTAGTCGGCTCTCTTTTCATGCAGTAAAACCACGGCATACACAAAGTAAGAGGCTTTTTGTGAAACAAGTGGTGAGGGAGAACATAGTCTTGAGCATGGGAGCATTAGCCTGAGCCGTGGGAGAGCGAGGCCTGACAGTGAATTACTTGTGTGGCACTGTGCAGCCGTTTGTCCCTGCTGAGCTGCCAGTACTGCAGGATTAGCAGCACTGCCTCACCCCATGGAGTAGTTCTGAGGATAAATACATGAGGTGACTAAATACAGTAGTAACTGGGGTGTTATAAGCCCCTAAGATGGATTTGGTGGTGCAGATGCAAGAAGACAGTTTTGATTTCCATTCCTTGTAAGTTTTGTGTTTGGCACATTGACCATTTGGCCTACTGACATCTTGGCCCATGTGGGAGCAGAGTTGGATGCAGTAGTGCCACAGAAGCCCACACTTCTCCTTGTATGAAGGACTCAGTTTTTGATCAGGCTAAAGCGCTTCCTCTTGTACTTAGGTTTGAGCATCTGGAGGGTCCCAGGGCCCATTCACCAAAGCACTTACACACAAGGGATGAAATCTTGCTCTGTTGAAATCAGCGAAAGTTTCACCCTGGGCTCCAGCGGGGCTGAGGTCTCTCCCCAGCTTCTGTCGCGTTCATCTCAGTGATGTGCAAATACATGCTTTGGTGCTCCACTGAATCAGGATGTTTCTTCTGGAGGAATTACAGGGAGAATCAACTGACATGCTCCCTGCCCCCAGGTCTTTGCCAGCTCAGTGGATTCCCTGTCCTTAGAGCACCCCAGCTGCACAGTCCTTGTCACTGCTGGAGCACAGTGCCCGTTCAGACCTTTTAGTAGGGCTGCATGAGCTCTCCCTAACCTGATTTAATAATATCTAGCTGTGCCAGCAAAGACCTGTTTCAATGGTATTAGCTAACACGGCTCATTTAGACCAACACAAGTCAGAGAGGAGTTGCAGGATCAGCTTTGCTGCTGCAGCCTAGAGAACAGCGACTTCCAGCCAACAGTGCTGGGCAGGTTGGAGAGGGGATGGGACAGTACCTGGTACTCTGGAACCAGAGGAAACATGGCCACAGCCACACAGCTTTTCTTGAAGACCTTTGGTGAATTGCTATCTTAGCAACTGAAACGGACTCTTTTTTGGAATATTTCTTTGTAGAAATCTTTGCTAAAACTGAGCAGTACGCAACTCTTTTTAACATTTGGCACTGCCATGAGGGAATTGTTAATACACATCTCTCCAAAGGTATTGGCTAAATGTGTGTATACTCCATAGCAGAGTCTTTTAGGAAGTTTCTGCTCCATCTGAAAAAAAAATGCAATATATCTCAAGTGTTCTTTGTTTTTCTGGCTGTATTGAACACATACATTTTATGGTACGTGTCCATAACAGCAGTGCGGTTACATTAGCTAGCCAGAATGTCACAGAAAACAGCCAAGATACTTCCCAGGCTTCAAGTTCACAACGGAGGGAAAAAATGCTTCTAACGTTCATAAAATTAATATCTCTTGATTGCATAAGAGAATTTTTTGGAGGAGAACTCTGGTAACGAACACAGAGCCTGAACTTTTATCAGAACCTGCGTGAGCCAAACACGCTTTGGTTGTGATGAAACATTTCCAGGGGAACATAAACATTTAGGCAAACTTGCAACAGGGGAAAACAATGTTTCTTAACATTTTCAGTCCACACCTCATTTCAGTTGATTATGGATGTTTCTCACCCTGTGTATAAACGTGGCTTCTTTGGCTTCTGTGCCTCTTGAGCTCACTTCAGAATAGCAGTAATTGGGGAAAGAGGGGCCTGGATATAGTCAACTTCTTTTCAGAAATGAAGTGTTTCAGAGGACATGTTATCATTGCTCTATCAAAACCTGCAGTTACACAAACATTTTTCTTGACACAAGTGGTTCAGTAAGCAGCTCCCGCTTCTTCCTGCCCCTGCTTCTTCCTGCCCATTTCTTGAATCTGTCTGCAGGTCCTGTGAGTTGACCCAAGTTAAAAACAACCCTACAGTACAAAAGAGCATTGAAGCTGAACCAAGTGCCCATGAAAGCACAACCTCATGTGATGCTCTTAAAAAAGATGCTCAAGAACATAAAACCAGAACGGTTTAAAATATTTGACCAAACATTCACTGGAATGCAGTTTTCTGTCAAAAAGAAAATATTTTGTGGAAACATACCAGTTTTGGCAAAAATTAAGTGGGAAAGAGGAGAAGTGGAGAGGAAGATAGAGAAAGATCATGTGTGTCTTTATCTATCCCTGAAGCAGAATAAAGATCATCTCATATATCGCAAATCCCAAGTGAATGTCCTCAAAACAAAGTAATGCCTGATCTGACTTGAAGTCACTCACAAAAATAGAGAAGAGCCTCATTTTAATTCCCACCAAATAATAAAAAAAAAAACCTTGGTATTTTTTCACGAAATAACGGTTACCTAACCTCCTTTAAAAAGTACAGTGAAAAGATCTGGATATTACTCAGAAAAATTCTTCATGCCTTATTCACCTTCTGTGATTGCACTTTATTCCTGTCAACTCCAGAAATCTTTGATTAAGTCCAAAACATCCCTAACGTGATCAGCAGTAATAAAGTGAATTTTATGTTTCAGTGGTAGGAGACACATATAAGGTGAACTAGTTGTAAAGGGTTATTCTTTCAGCACGGTACCTTTTATGTACGACAGGTATCAGTATCAGAGGTTTTCCAGATTTTGTGATTTCATCTTACTGTTGAACACATTAACCGATGTCTAAATGTCAGTTACGTGTAAAAACATGCACAGACTTGTACAATATTTGAACATACAGTAATTACACAGCAGCTGATATATCTGAAGATAATTTGGGAAATCTTTGTCCTTGTAAGTTATTTTGACTTAAAGCTGGTTTACTTTCTATTGTACTGAGATAAAAATATGTAGTCCTTTTTAATTGAGGGACAGAAATACCTGGGACAGCAGGAGCTGGTATGTCATGACTGACATGAGGAGACAGCAGCTAAATGAAGTGCAGTAACTTACAAAACCTCTTGAACAGGCATGAAAGTAGTCATCTGATGATACCGATAATTTTCCAATAGTTTTTGTAGTTACATGTTTTATTGTTGTTTTGGTGGGCTTTTTTAATTATTTAAGGGTTATTAATACTTTGTTCATTCTTATTTCTCTCACTCCCACTCTTCTTGCCATTTCCATGAGCTGAGTAACTTTCCTAGAGAAAAATTTCATACAAGAATTCATTTCTGTAAAGTTTCTTTCACATACTCTCCTACCTGGAGATTATAATTTTCAGTTTCTCCTTGACTTTCCTACATAATTAGGAAACATACTTATTTACTTTATTTTAAATTCTGGAAGCGGCCTTCAGAAACATGCACTTTTTTTTTTTTTTCCTTTCCCTGACAATCCTATTGCCTGCTTTCCAAGTCCATTTCTTATCCCTTTTACTCTGTGTTTCTGTCACAATTTTACAGTTAGCCATTTAAAAAATATATAATTAAAGTGCCAAAGCACCTGCTAGCCTCATGCATATGCATAAAATAGAATTATGTCCCCTCCGGGACACTGGTGTTGTGACTCTGGGGAAATGGCTAAGTAACCATGACAACGTGTCTCCACCACATCTTATTTCCAGTGATAAAAGCATGATTTACCCTGTTAAACAAACCACATTACAACTTGCCCACAGCAAGTGGTGTCAGCTTTCCAGTAGAGGCACCAGGTCAGGAGGGAGAGCAGCCCAAAACCATCCATCCAAGCCTCCCCCTCTTTGACACTGCTTCATGGGTGTGTTGACGGTAGGAGGCAGGATGAGATTCAACATACAGTATTTCACATTTCCATCTTGATAGGTGAAATGAAACGAGAGCAGGAAATGCAGTATTCATTAGCTGCAGGCACCAGCCCAATCCCCAGCATGGCAGTGATGGACGGTGCCGGAGAACCCGAGGGTAGGACGTAAAGATTGGCGGAGCCAATGAGCAATGATTCAGACGTTTGAATTAGATAATTTCTGCATCCTCTTTCCTGCCAGTTTGCCAAGGCTGCCAATACTTAGTGAATGCCAGGGAAGGTTACCAGAAACATTTTTTCAAAGGCTGCTGCCAGAACAAAAAGTTAAATATGATGTTTTTATAATCTTGCTTATGCTACTGATTAGGTATTATCATATTTAAAGTGATTTTTAAAATCAAGTGCACTCTTCATTATGTATTTTTGATTTACACCTAGCTCAATTAAAGAACACTCCTTGCTATTACATTATCTACAATAATTTTATAGGAAAACTCTCATCGTTGGATTTTGTCTACTAACATAATACAGCAATATTTGTATTGTTAGCACTTTGAAGAAGTATTTAAAACAACCAAACTAATAATTTAAATTTTTAAAGTATTGCCATGAAAGTGTTTGCATTAACCCTCTTCTCCCCATCACATACTTAAAGTATGAAACCTTAATTTGAGTTCTTAATCACTTGAGGGCACAATTTGATTAAGAACAATAAACAGAGAGGTGAAGAAATTAAAAATACAAAAGTCTCAGAGAGAAAACAGAACTGGTGTTTAAAGGTCAAGTACATACACATAATTAGTTCTACTTACGTGAAGAATTGCAATTAGCTTTATAAACTGCATTTTGAAATTGCCGGGTCCTGTGAATGCTGGGAGTTTCTTAAAGCATCTGCTGTTAGAGGTATGTGATTAGATCAGATTCGTAGCTAAGAATGAAAAAAAGCTAAATTATGCTTTCAGTGCAAACAACTGCAAAGGCAAGGCTGAAAATACTATCTGGGCTTACCAAAAGGTGACTAGCAAATAATAATCCAGTATTCATCAGATGATTTGGGGGCCTGACTTATAATCGCTAAATTCTTGGGACTGACCCTTTCCCAATTCCAAACATAACTTGTACAAGTCAAAGTAGAGTGATGCTCCATTTACTGTCTATGGTCAGATTATTTTCTCCTCAACAATACCCAACATGGAGAAGGTCAGAGCCCTACAAGTAAGAAAATACTTATGGAAGTATCATTCACAGATTCAAGTAGTTCCAGATATCTCACTCCTTAAGCATGTCTTTCATCACTTAATATTTTGGACAATTTTCATTAAAACACTAATGTATGCTCCATCATGCACACTTGACATTTGCAATGTTCTCATCTGAGACAGAGCAATGTTGGGGGTGCTCCACCTATAGCCACCTTACAGCTCCCACATTTCAGAACCCTTTCATTATTAGAAAATACAATAATTTAGTGGGTGCTCAGTGTATCAGCCTTGCATTTTGTTCTGGACTGTAATTGCAAACATGTAGAAAACACCCCAGTCCCTCTTGCGGGGTTCAGATTGAAGGCTTTTATTTCATAAACAAAGTTCAGAACTCAAAGGAGGATTAAACTGAATGCACTAGCAGACTGAAAGGAGAAGCCAATGGCTTCTGAAAACCATCAAGTTTGTTACTGAAGAGGTCTGGTGGTTTTGTAAACTCCAAAACTTCTTGACATGTCAATGATATCATGTTTTAAAACACCTACGAATGTTCTTGGCTTACTAATGCAACCCATAGAGGAATCAAAGGGCCACATCTCCAAGGGCTAGCAAGCCCCTGAGAGTTGTTCCCAAAAAAACACAAGCCCAATAGAAATTTGATTTCTGCTAGAACCTGGATTCGAGCAACAAAGTCAGTGTTTGGACTTTAGGGCCACTTCCAATTATTTGAATGCTGAATGGTATGACACTGTGGAAAGCTTTCTGAAATATTATTGAGTTTTCAGGTATCCCAGTCTCACCACAGCTCTGGGCTTCCCAAGCAGCAGGTTAACTGAGAAGCACAGCTCCCGTTTCTTGCAAAGTTCTCTAGTTGCCTCTGGATGCCTAGTCAAAAGCCATTGCATATCTACCCTACTTCTGGTGCTGTATGGGAAACCTGTAGTAGAGGTAGCAGAGTACCTGGATAAGTTGCTTGGAGTTCTGGACAGAGCAGTTCTGTCAGAGCACTGGGTTTTTTGCTTTAGGTCTGATTTGTTGGGTTTTTTTTTTCCATGTGATTGCTGTAACATACCAAGTCTCCTTACCATCCAGAAACAGACCATGTATTGCGTGGAGGAATGAGCAAGAGACAGGGAACCAGAAGTCCGATTTTATTATACTGCCTAGGCCCCCAACTTGAGTAGTGGCTTTGGGCAAGTAACTTGCAGCAAACTCCTCTAGAGAGTGTCTGGAGCTTTACAGAATGCAGTAGGAAAAAAAAAGGGTAAAACACTGCATCTCAGTTTTCCTATCTGTAACATGGGACTAATACTTACCAACCGACCCACCTCACAAGGGAGATGCAATAATTAATTAGCTAATGTTCGTACAGCACTTTAACTCTGTAAAGTGTAAAATAAATGTTAAGCATTATTGGCACTTAGATTCTACAGTGATTGGTGCCCTACAATTCCCTAAGCCAGGCAGCTAGTTATTGCTGCTCAGAGCAACAGTAGCTTACAATACATCCTGCATTATCAGCTAGTTTCTAAATGGTTACGTGCCAGTGTGGCTGTACGTACACCCTCCCACACATGCCAGATGCCACACAGGGGAATTCTGACGTGGAGGTCCAGGATGTGATTACGCAGCATGGAAAGGGGACTCTGCAGCCACTCTGTAACTAAGCATTCCTTTTTTGCCGTGTTTTTTCACTCCTCTCTGAAGCAGGTGTTTAGGTACTAACCAGTAACTGCAACCCTCTGCCCTACCATACAAATACTATTTTATCTAAATTTGTCAGGTCATTCATTAATATCACTGAAAATATCCAGAATTCCAATAAATTCAGTGTCAAAGAAACTAATTGGTAAACTATGTAGGACAATTTGAGAGAAAAAAAGAGCTTTCTCCCTTTGCATTTTGTTGCTTTAGACTTCTGTGCTAAATTTCGTTTTCAGCAAACAAGAAGACAGCAGCTGCTAAAATTATGTCTGAGAGATGGATATGTAGGTAATATTGTTTAATATTAACTGCTGCTACACAAGTTCATGAATTCCCATCAGTCATGGTTTTTATGGAGTTCCTTATGCTAAAGTCTCTTTCCACAAAGACAGTGGAAAGAGACTGGTTTGCAGCTCAGTAGTTCAAGAAAGAGTTGCAGCTTTGCCCTCTCAGACATAGCCTGAGAGGTCAGTATTGAAGTCTCTACATTTACACTATATACAATTACAGGATTTTATTTCAGGTTAGACTCAGCCTGGTCCTCTGGGTTGAACTTCCCTATCATGCCTGTGTTTCAAAGCTATTCAAAGCACCAGTCAAAGCACCCCTATGACTCCATCCGGATTTTGAGTGCATCTAATACAAACCTGGAGGAGAGTTTCTTAATTAGCTTGCTCTCAAAGAAATCTTACTGACATGTACCAAAGCCACTTTGTGAATCAAACCAGTACATGGTAAAAGGAGACAACTGGAAATTCTTGTAAAAATATGATTATTACTTTCAACCAAAACATTAGTGTAGATGCTACCTCAGCTCATACGGTATTCTTTCTTCTGACTTCGTAGGAAACCATCTGGACAATAAGCAACCAAGTAACATCAGACTACCAGACCACAGTTTAAGAGCATGTCCCAGTGCGAAGACCATTTGATTCTTTCCCACCTTCTTATACTGTTTCCCTAAGCATCTCCTATTTGGCTTTGTCATCTATAGGCTACTGGACTAGATAGACATTCTGTTTGAGCCCGTCAGGATGTTCTTATACAGCATTCTGATGCATCCAGCAACATAAAGAGGATTCAAATATTGATACACATTTACACATCTGAGACAATTCCAGCAATCTAACACTTTAGTATGGGATTTTGTACACCATGTTATTTAACTAATAGCATCCATGGGAATTGTGATTGACATCAGCAAGGACTGGAGAGATCTGGGTGGAAAATCAGAGCCCTAAATTTGACATTGGGCCCTAGGAGTCATATTTCACATTGAGAATCCACCATAATAAATACTTAAAATCTCATAAAATCTCTTCATAGCAGAGGTAAAAAGCATCTGAATTATGTATTATTAATGTATACTTACTCATCTTGTTAATTTAATTAGTGAACTGGGTAAGATTGTCTCTTTTTGTGATCTTCCTATGAAAGCAAGCAAAAGTACTTTGTGTAAGACTAGCTGGTTATCACCAACACTGTATCACTTCATTTTTGAAGTTTCTGAGAGTGAATGACTTAATTTATCTTTGTTTGTTTAGTACTCAACCACTGGATAGCATCTAGAGCAATGCAAAACAAAAATATAAAATGTTTTTATGCTGGGGTAAAAATCAATCACTCAGTGATTTTTTGCTTTGTTTCAGATGAGCAGATACACAAACATATCCCTTCAAAAACTTGCTGAGCTTTAAGGCATGTCCTAAGCAACTTCTGTTCTTGTTTTGCCCCTGCCCATGGAGAGGATGTTTAAAAGCCAATACCATCTCTTTGCAAAATCCTTCCCCTTGTCAAAATCTATGATACTGATCTTTGCAATTTTCTCTCAAAATTGTCAGCAGTCTGAGTACATCTCTATTGCAATTTTCTTGATCTTTGCGGTTAATATTCATTTATGAACTTTCAAGGTCAGGAAAATCCAGACAAGAGTTATACATACATTTTTGTTTTGTTCTTTTTTGTAAATCTGTGAATGAATATCTGAAATATTTCTTAGCTGGTAAACAATCTAACTTTGTCACCCAGTCCAGAACATTTTAAAACAAATCTACAGTGGTTTTTTTTCCCCATTTAGCAAAAGTTTTTGTTTTCCCTCTTTGGAAAACAAAGAAGTATGACAAGGAAGAAACCGAGTATGTCTTTTTAGATATTTTAAATGTTGGTCTTGCGTACATAGGAGATGCAGAGTTTCTTCACAGAAGACAAAAACTTAGTCATGTCCTGTCTTCAAAAACTTTAACAGGGAGGTAACTAATGCCAGAAAAATGCATAAGAAGATACTGTTGCTGGAGGGTGATACTATAAAAAAAAAATCAATCTAGAAATGAGAAGTACATTTTTAATTATGAGTAATTACATAACAAAAAAGACTTTTTTGAGGTGAGCAAACTTGCATTACAGGGGTTGAAGATGTCCAGTAAAGGCTGAAATGTTCTTTAACTGACCGCATTTCAATTATTGGTTCTTGCTTTTCATAGTGAGTCTTGCAATATGTGGTATTTTCTGAATGCTATCTATGCCAGGGCCAAGTGATTCCAGCAAGTTCTCAGTTTTCATTGAAAAGAAAGTTTAACTTACAGTTACAGAAGAAGCCTTAATGTGCATACCACCATTTTATAAGTTTTATATTAAATACATGCAAGCATCAGACCTTTACTACAATTATTATTGTATTATTTACATATTTCATGATTTTAAGATCAATTGTATGTCCTCAAGAGGTCTTTTTGATGGTTTCTGAATGCTCAGGTAGGCAATTGCCTACTGAAAATGAAAATATAGCTACATGATCCTCTTAGAAGAACCTGATTTTGTCAACCTCTTTTCTTTGCATTTTTCTGGAATGTACAGCATCTGCTGGCAGTACTAAGTGACCTCTCACATATTACTGAGGTGGATGTCTAGGAAAAAAACATTTTTTTTTGCACAATGAACTTGTTATGAACACAAGTAAAATATTTCTCCATTTAGTATTGTGGGAACTTGATCTCTTATAATTCCTGTCCTTTATGTCCTGTGCAGCAACTGCTGTGCAGTGGACAGGGTCACGGACCTGGAAGCAGCACCCTTGGTGAGAACTAACAGTGTTATCCCAGGCAAATCACTTTATCTCTTTGCAAGCTTTGTTTCTTGAAACTGTAGACTCTTCAGGGCAGGGTCTGTCACTCAGTGTGGCATTGTTCCTTGCCTAGTGCAAGGGGTGTCCCCTCTTCCTCAAATATTTAAGTCAAGCCTATAATGTGTATAATAAATATTAACAGGAACATATTCTCTTCTTCCCATCCATTTATAGCCCCCTTCACAATTTAATTATCAATGCAAAATGCTTAAGGTCATTAGAGACTTTTATTACTAATTTATGTCTGTAAATCAAAACTGGCCAATTTTAGAGTCTATTATCTCTCAATGAAAGTAAGTAGTCAGCATAGTCCACCTTAAAAATGACAGTATCTTGGTGACTTCTTCCAGTGCAGAGCTGCCCTGCTCTAACTGCAAAAAATAAAAATACACATGCAAAAATTAAGAAGTGATTGCACCATTTATTTTGATTTATCAGCTTCAAGAAAGCTGTTGGATTGCATAGCTAAGGAAGAAACATGGAGATTGTTAATGTGACTTTGACTTCAGGGAAAATAATGCTGGATCTAAAGCAGGCTTGGAAGGGCACTCCAGTCCTGAGATTTGCTAGCCCTGATTCTATAGGAATTTTAACACAGTTTAGTTTCATTTCCACCTGAAGACCATGGGCATTAATAAGACGAAATGCCTGGGAACTGCCGAAAGCATCCTGGCAAGCACCTGGTACGGTGCTGGGGCTGTGTGCTCCTCCCTGGCACCTCCACATCCTCACAGCACGTGTGCACAGTCTGGTGGCAAGGACGGGGGCTTGATACCACATGGCATGTACTCCTCACACTCCTTTATCACCCACTCCTGGTGTTGTAATAGGAGCACTAACGAATATCATGGGGAATAACACAAGAGACCACAGCAATTCAGCCTTCCTGTCAGAAGCTTAAGGAAAGAATTTCTTGACCCAGCTACAGGAAGAAAGCCACTTGCTGAAACATCACTTCAAACAGGCATTCTCAATCCACGGAGCTCAGCACATTACATGCTTGAGCAGCTCCTGGAACAGCAAGATGCTCTGCCGGGTTCTGTGGACCATTGTCAGGTACCTGGAGGTAGTCTCCCAGCCTTTGCATGGTGACATCTTGGCAGCTGCTCTGGCAACTGTCCTTGAGAAGCTGATGCTGACAAGCCACGGCAGCCATAAGGACCGAATCCTGAAATCCTGACTGATTTGCACACACTTAACCCAGACAAGCCCTCCGTGAATTAAATGGAAGTTTTGTTTGAGGAAAAACAGGGAAAGGAACTCTTTGCTAAGTCACACACTGAAAACAAATTTGAAGACAAGGAGATTATATTACTCTATATCAGTTACTGAAGATGTAGACTAGCTCAGAAACAAAGAAAGGCTTCCCCAAACCAGTTATTTTATATTTATAGTATGTTTTTCATTCTAGAGATTGAAAGCATAATAACTTAATAAAGAGCCCTGCAAACAATGATCTGTTTTTCCCAAAACTAAAGGAAGCCATCAGATGTACCTGCTGATTAATAATTACAGCAATGGAGAATGATTTAGGACTGGAGGCTTTTTATTCTTCTTTTTTGGCACTGTAGGGTGAATTTAGGGTCAGGCAAAATGTAATTTCCCAAACTGGAATTTGGCCAGGACACAGCCCTTACTCTTTGCTTGTGCTGCACCAAGTAAAGGGGAAAAACAAAGAACAAACTGCTTCAACACTTTGCAATAAACTGTATTCTAATACATATAATAAATCACTTCATATCAGATAGAAATGTAGTTATGTTTGCACCACATTGTTTCCTATTTTCCACCTAAAATCTGAGTACCCTAAGTTTAACACGTCTCCTTTGTCTTATGCACAGTTTGGCCATGATTAGAATCCTAGTGAAATCCAGAAAAGAATGTCCATGACTTAATGGGCTTTGGATAGCAGAGTAATTCCATCTGATATCAGTATTTCATAGATATTGAAAACATAAATAATTTATTTTGGTGACTTTTGCAGAGATTCCATTCTAAGGACCTAGCAGATAATAAACAATAATTTCTTTATGTTAGTTACAAAAGATGTTCCACAGTTGAACATACATCAAAGTCAGTTGCTGAGGGCATTATAAATAACATGCTAAATCTTTAACAGATGGGCTATACAAGAGGCTGAAAAAGTCCTTGATTAGAGCTGGGCCTCAATTGCTCTACAAAACTTCCAGATGCCATCATGTTGTTAATAATCTGGGGATCTCTCTTCACCATATTGGACCTGCTTGTCAGCTCTGCCCAATTAGCAAAGATAGCTCCAAGGTAGGAGCACAATTCCTAGGGCAGTGGTTTTCAACATTTTTCAATTTGTGGACCCTTAAGGATTTGTCACTGGAGATGGGGTTCTCTGCACAGCAAATGAAAATCTACTGGCAGTGGGCATGCTGGTTTTTCTTACCTTTTGTGGTCCCCATAGTAGGACCCACAGGAGTCTGCAAACACACTAGACTGAAAAAGACTGTCTTAGGATAACGTGTTTCTCACAAAGAGATTTATGTTTTTCTTGGGTCTTCGTAGCTGAAACTTGCAATTTTCTGCCACATAAGAGAAGTCACCAGTCCTAAAAAATCAAAGCTTGTGAATAAAGCAAAGCAAGCCCTCTCAAAATGTTCTGGAATAGCATGTTCAAGTAATACTTTGTGCGCTTTTTTTTTTTTTGCTTGACCACAGGAAACTTATAGCTTCATTTAGTATTTTGAAAACATTTTCAGAACGTTCGTGAATTCAAAGTGGAATAAATACAAGTACCTCAGCAGAACTGCCATTTAAATCAAATTAACTTTACTAATTAGGGGAAAAAAAGAAGGCATCTCAGTATCAGGCATAATTTGTGCTTATAGAACTGCACACTTCAGGTGATATACTCTGCCTGAGAGATAGCTAAGTGAGCAATGTACCCATCAAAATGGGAAATCAACCATGGCTACTAAATTTTTCAATTCGCAAAGATTTAAAAAAATATCCAATTTGCTCAGAGGAATTTTAAGTCTTCAGATGAAACCAAGGTAATTATATTCAAATGAGTGAGTATATAGAGTTAGCCAGTGATACCGAAATTATTTCTTGTTGGGTAGCTGAAAATAATAGATGAAAATATGCTTGTCACAACACAGTACCTGAGCGGTTGTGTTTAATTCACATTTGCCTAGACTCTCAGGCTTCTTCTTTTTTGACAGCTGAGACTGTGCAGTGGCTTATCTGCTGACAGGAGAAAACTTTCTAGCATCAGATGATGTGGGAAATGCCACAGTGCTTGGATGCAACCTCTGTCACCCAGCCACGTCGCAGGTACACCTGCATCTGCTGGGGGCTCTCCAGCCCTCTTCTCCCTCAGGGCATCACGTGCAACGTGCAACCAGTTGGCAACCCACTGCGACCTGCCAGGGCATCGCGTTGGGTCGTGGAGGCAGGGAGAGGCAGTTTGTGCTGCACGTATTCTGGAGGTACAGGAGCAGTTAGAGGAAAGTGTGAGCCTGTGTGAGCCTTGCTTTCAGTGCTTGGGACTTTATGGGTTTTATGACTGCGTGATAGCATAATGATGCTGTAAATCATGCATAAAGGGCCTCTGGAGAATTTACCTTATGTAAGGGATTTCCCAGGCTGGGTAAAGACACTTCCACCAGGCTTTGGCATATGCAACAGGAGAAAACAGATGGAGCAGTGTGGCTGGTAAGCCATGGCCAATGGCTGTCGTCGTTCGAATGAGTTCTCAGGAATGAGGACTCAGCTAGAGCAGTGCAGAGCCGGTCTCAAGATGAATTTTTGCCAAGGATCGCCAGTAGCCTGAGAATATGCTGCAGAGGCAGCTTAAAGTGATTATTAACTCCTCTCCTCATTCTGCCCTTGGTTGCTGTGCTGAGTCCAGGAAACGGGGAAAGAAGAATTAGGGAATCTCTGCCTCCATAAATGTGAGCTGATAATGATTTGTCCACGAGGTTAAACAGCACAGGAAATAGTGATCAATATTGGATGGTTGTACCTTAAAAGTGCAAAGGCCATTTGTGCATTCTGGCCCACCATGGAGGGGGTTACAGCACCATCAATAATTGATTCATAAACTGTGCCTACTTATTCCCAAATGCTACAGTAGGTAAATACAAACTGAGGCTGAACTCTGGATGGTAAAAAATTCTTTCTTTAGCTTGCAGTTGCTTCACTCTGAAATGCAGCTGATTTTTACTTTCAATTCTGAGGTCCTGTCCCTGTATTACCTGAACATATTAGCTGTTCTTAAGAAACCTATGTCTGCAGTAAGGATGCTTACTTGACTTCAGGCTTCAGTGTCTCTGCAGATTACCCATGCCATCCAACCATGGCAGGCAGAAAAAACCAGAGCACCCCACAGCAGCACTTCCAGCAAATGCAACCCTTCTACTGACACCCCATTACAGACTGGATTTCTACTCCTTGTGCCAGCTACCAAATGTTTCATCAGCACGTATTTGGTAAATAAGTTTCCAGTTTTGACCTTTGATATTAATACATCATACTAACAAAATTTAACATTTTTTAAGAGAAGTGGCACTTGAGCTTGGCACAGATTTTCAGCTAATGATGCCTTTTTGGGGGAGAGAGAGTCGAGGGTTGGTTACTTACTGAGCCATCCATCCCTTTGATAGTGACCTGGCCTAAGTCTTTCTTCTTCAAGATGATAATTTTCCACCTCCCCTTCCTTGCTCAGAGCAGGCCTAACCCTGCTCTTGTGGAAATCAATGGCAAAAATCCCACTAATTTCAGTGGATTAGTTCCAGTATCTCAGTTTACATGTGATTAACAGTAATTTTGTCTACTTAGTGCCTAAAAAATTCATAATCAAATTTACAATAAGCTGTGCACCGATTTCTAGGGATCCCAGCTTATTTCACAGGCTTCTAATTCCAATGTTTAATCACTTTTGGTTCTAGCCCAATATGCAATCATCTGACCACGGAATATGTTCTTAAAAGCTTCCCACAAAGTTGCTGGATTTGTAGCTGATGGAATGCTAATTTGCAGGATTTCTTTAATACTGAAGTGCAAGCAGAATTGCTCTGCTTGACAGACAGACGTTCATCCTCCGAACATTTACTATACCGAAAGCCTTTTTATACTTTATCTGCATTAGCTGAGGTGAATGGGCAGAGCGATTCACTGTTATGTGATGAGTCCTAGGAACATGGGACAAGTGTGAAGCCTGGGTTTAAAGAACACAGAGTTGTCCTGGCAAAGATCACGCGTGCCTAAATTGAGAGGGGGTCTCTATGAATTAATCTAAAACCATCCATCTGGAATGGCCACACTGCCATTTTGGACCATCCTAGATCAAATGGTCAGTCAGCCACATTATAGGAGCTATCTACCCCACTGGAAGATGTGGGAAGGTCCCTCCGAGAAGGTCGCATTTGCAGGCAAAGTAGACCCTGAAAACTATAAACAAGAAGCCATATAGACCTGGCCCAATCTTGTGAGGGCCATTTCCTCACTGATCTTGCTGGTAGTGGAGGATTAACAGCACTTCAAAGGATAAAATCACAAGGGGGTGATTTAAAAAAGATGTGACTGACTCTGGTGCTCATTAAAATGAGGGACTAATTGCAGTGGTTCAACTCCAGTCAGGTCATGCTTGAGCAGGTGTTGCATGTGCTTCCCCAGGCAGCTCAGGCAATGCACCTGCAAAAGGACCACCATCCCAGTCTTGCTTCTCTCTGGATTTATTCTGTGGGAAAGATCACTAACAAGTGTTCAGCATCCTTTAGGGTAGGCTCTTCCAAGAGTCTTTTCAGAAACAGCTGATATCCATTGTCCTATGACAGACTTTTACTGCTCCAAACATGATTTGGACATAGGTTTCCATAAGCAAAAGGCTATTGCTTAAGGACGAGCAGTGAGCTATTTCATTAAAGGCCTGTTGGTGTTAACATGTCAAGGGATGAAGGCCTGGACCTCCACCTCAAGTTTGGCATTTTGGCCTTCCCAAGCCTAACCTCTCCCTCCTTCCCCAGCACTGTTCTCTGCTGGTGGCCCTCAGAGCTACCGTTCCCAAGATGCACCACATAGAAACAGCGAGAAACTNTTTTTTTTTTTTTTTTTTTTTTTTTTTTTTTGCATATGCTTGCCTGGCTAAATACATTATTTGATACTTGTTCTTTAATTTATGGTAGTGAAAAAACTATACTGAGCCCTGCATATCCGAGCTCATTGCTGTGACTCTTTCTGATCGCTTTATCAAACGGAACCCTTTCTTTAAGCTGTTAGCTAAATGTCGCGTGAAGTTCTGAGAACAAATTGTGCTGCTTTGGGACATTAACTTCACATTAATTTGGCTAATCACTTCTACTTGATAGAAGTTTGTTTGAAAAACAGGATACTTCAGCTGCAGTGAAACCTGTATGAAGAGTCACGTAATAACAGCTGTCATCTCTGGTAGTGGGCAGTGAAATCTCAGGATGAGCAAACGTGGAGTTAAAGACGAAAACACAGAGGAAGCTTGTTTTTCTGGGTGGTTGTGTGTAACAGAATGGAGATCAGGATCAGGAGGAATTAGAAAAAAAATATTCAACAGAAAGAAATGAAAGCTTCAGTTAGGCTCAGCCCTTACTTGCCTGCTTTATTCTGCCCACGGACAAAAACCTGTGCAGCACTGCCAAATTTTATAATCAATTCCACAACATTTGTTGTCTGTTTTCTTGCAGCCCCAGCCCCTGAAGTCAGAAGACTTGTGTGAGAATGCTCCTTTCCTCTCTGCCTTCCTCCCCTCCAGCAATGTCTAATGGTTGCAGGAAAAGCCCTAGAGACCCTGACCCCTGGGTGGCTCCAGAACCAGAAGGCACAAAGAATGTGTTATTTTTAATATCCTGTGACTTTAATGCCAATCCCACGATTAATAAGTGCTCAGCACATGATTTCTGAGTATTAAGGGTTGTCAGTACTGAGTGTAGCTCCCCTCTCCAGGCGAGAGGGAAGGTGGGCAGGGGTACCGGTAGCTGGGCAGGTGATATACAGCAGCTGCGGCACTGGGCACACGGTGGGCACCACTTCCAGTCAACTCCCCACCTGTTACACAGGAGGGGCAAACGTGTCTGGAAGGACTGGGTGTGTATTGCGAAGGTTGCTCTGAATTTGTGTATGCAACCAGGCACCTTCCACACTTCACCCTCCACACTTCTTACCCAGATAGGTGTAATGACAGGAGAGACTATCAATGGGAGAGGACTATAAGCATGAAGCAGGAGAAATGTACTATTGCACCCAGCGCTTTCAGCCTGCAGACGAAAGGAACAGTTCCCCAAAAAGCATGAGAACAGCAGGCGATACTGCCTTGCTCCACTCCCCTGACAGCTCGTGGTCAGCGCAAAGAAAAAGAGAAACATCAACAACGTTTCTGCTGAGGTGGAGTCATCCTCCCTGAACTCCAGCTCCCATGCTTAGCTCTCATGCTTGCTAAACCATATTTCCTAATGGGAAAGATGCTATATGGTATGAGGGATGTACTCAGGGCGGAAAGGTGAAGGACTCTGGCCAAACCCAATAGGTAAATTATCTCAAGAACACCACTAACTAGAACCAATTGGGACAGTCTGAAATCTCAAGGGAAAAAAAGAAAATCAAGGGGCTGTAAGTGACTCCCTCCTAGAAGATGACAGCCAAGGCACTCCAGCAGGCTCAGCTGGAGGCAAACGCATCCTTCCCCTGTCCTCCCTCAGGACATGAGGGGCAGCCAGGGTCCCCTGCTCTCTGCTCTGTGGTGGCAGGTGGAAGGTAAGCCAGGGAGGAACTGTATCCCTCCTGCAGCAAACGTAGGTGAAACTGTGGAGTCGGAACCCTAAGGCAAGTGAGCTAAATTCAAAACATTTTTAGAAGTGTGGGGCATGGGAGAAATGCAGCTTCAACATGTTTTGGTCTTACTCATGACACTTTCAAGGTCTGCAACATAGATCTTCAACTACCATGCCAGGGGTTTGGCACTTTGCCTTTTTTCTGATAGTATCTTCTTGCTGAATGGACTAGACATTGCGGTCATGTTTAGGAAAGGTCTGCAGGTCTCCATCCATTGTTGACCAGATTCTCTTGCAGATCACAGAGGGTTTCCAGTTATGACTAGTCCCCAGAAATTTCCTTTGTCCTTCTGCAACATGCTTTCCCTCAGAGAGCCTCTACTTGTGTTCGAACCTGATTCAGCTGTCCTTCCCGCAGAGAGACATGCAGACTTCTCCTGGCACCAAGTTTGGAGCCAACCAGCCCAGGCTGCTGCTTGAAGCAGGAGCAGGCATCCAGAACACAGCCAATGCTAGCCAGCATCTACGGAGTATCATCCAGCATCTTTCAAAAGTGCCAGGGCTAGGCTCAGGGTTGCAATTAGCATATGCTAATGATTCATTATAATATGTAAATTACACACTAGGTCAGAACTGCACACCCATTCAAACTAATGAGCTGTGCACTTTTTTTTTAAGTGGCACTAGTAATTGGGTGCATCATTTTTCTGTCGCTGCTAGGCAGAGAATAAGGAAGCCATCTGTAACAACAGGCCAATGTCTGTAGCAATCCCATTGAGAAGTAAAGGCAAGGACTGCTAATTTCCAAGTGTCCAGCAGGGAACCAGTACACATGCCTCCAGTCACCATCGTCACAATTCTTAGTATCTGAGCATGTAATTATATGGTCATATTTTTAGAAGACATCAGCATTTAAGATAACTGTTGAAAACTCCTAGCCAGAGCAGCATGCAGAGATCTGTTTGAGCACCTACTGCCTGAAGTGGACAACACCTGCGTTTTGAAAATGCAGCTGCATGTGACCTTGATGTAATGAAGAAAATATTAATATCTCATTTATGGGGTCTGCTCTTCCCTCTCAAAAATAAATTCTCTTGTAAAGTTATATCACTCTCTCTGAAGCAGACAAGAGCCCAGTTTAATATCAGCCCCTAAGAATGGATAGACTACGAAACTTGCTAAAACTGATTTATTTCAACCGTCACAATTGGATTATTTACTTCTTCTCTCTATTAATTAAAATCCTTACTCAGATTCTTTATCAAGAACAAATTAATAATCAAGGAATGATTCAAACACCAGCTCATACAGGTTTTTTTTAAAAATTCAGATACATTTTACAAAGGGATATGATTATTCTTTTATCCTAATTTTAGACATGAAATCAAAGAACTGAAACAATTTGTGTTAAATATCACACTGTAGACAGTCACCAGAGCTTGCAATAGAATCAAAATCTCCTGGGTCTGTATCTCTGCAGCAGATATTGCCCATAATAGCACTAGAAGTACAGTGAAGTGACATGCTTGGACTCCAAAGCTGACTATGTACAAGGCAGATCTTTATAAGCCTCAGGTTCAGTGCAGTATCAATGCAGGATATCCCAGACTGAATCCCAAGCTCGTAACTCTCCACAGCATTGCACTGTGTCACATGGACTTGCTTATTCAGGTTTTTGATAGCTCACGAATCTCTGCAGCAGGTTCTGGGTTTTGGTGTAGACATACCTCATCCTTATTAAAGCATCCCACGGATGTCACTTCTGGGATTAGTTCTTTGATGCAGTGATTTTCAGATTCTTCTAGTTTGTTTTCTCTCTTGTACAAACTACTTATTTGCATAAAGTCATTTGTGTCCAATCTTTGCTCTTTTCCATCTTTCCCATGCTGGGGTGGCATTGTGGGGACACAAGCATGCTATAATGCCTTCCCTATTATAACCAATTTAGAAAGCTCATTAAAAATGCCTATTAATCCTAATTCATCTGTTCACATAGCCATTCTGACAGAGAAGGTTTTTCCCTTCTGGCAATTTTATTAAGTGAGAGGAAGATATCAGCTCTGAGTTTCACTGCTCATAAGTAGTCCTAGAACACAGGACATGCACATCGTCTTCAATAGCCTCGTGCTTATTTGACTCAGATTGGTTGCTCAGAGTCCCCTCATGGGTGGAAAGGTCAATAATGAGGCATGATAACAAAAAAAGGATATTTTGACTAAACTGATTTAGCGTTTAAAGCCTGGAGTAGCATTCCCAGAAAAACTCCATCAGAGGATGTCCAGCAGACTTTCGGGTAACCAGCAGTGAATGGAAAGGACAACAATTTAACTGTTGTGATTTACTAAGTGAAAACACAGTCATGTAACAGTGAGAGGACCCAGCAAATGTGATAGCAATCTGCAGATGGCAGTGTTAAACCCTTTGCATATGGCTCTCGCTTTTGATGTCAATAGAAATATCAAAGAGATCAGGATTGGGCCAGAGATTCTCTGTTCAATATCTCCGGACACACAGTCTTGGTATTAGCATTACAAAAAACATCTCATGTTCCCAAAACCTAAATACATAATTTGTGAATGATATTATGTGTTTGCAGCTGGCAGTGAAGGGTGATAAATTGTTAATGTCTTTCTGCAAATGGTAGATGAATAGCTATCAAAACTCTATTGTCTATATTGGCATTCATGTAGCATAGTCTAAAAACACTTCAATCTCTCTCACTAAACTAGAGGTTTTACTATTTTTCACATCATTTGAATTTTTATTACATCTAAATAATAAAATGCATTATTAGGATCAATCTAAATCCACAGTATTTGCAATTTTAGGATTTCCTCCACAGATTTGGCTCTACTCTCCAGAATCTAAGCCTTCACTTTACAAAACTGAACTTTCTCTTGCCCTTCTGGTTGCAAAGGTATCTTGGCAACATTTAAATGCCGTACCTCTCCAATATATGTCTTAGTGCTGAGCAGAGAAGGATTGAATTCAAACTTTCAAGCCACATTCCATTTATAAAATGAGGTCTAATAAAAAAATGCTTTTTGGGCTGCAGATAGGGTAGTCATGCTAGCAATTATGTTTCAAACTCTTTATAACATTTGTAGGGCTTATTTAAAAGAAAATGAATAGAAAATGAATGATAGATGCATTATTTTCCAGTTGCAATGAATTTGAATAATACGTAATAACGTATATAAAAATAATTGCTGCTCTTAATCATAGGTTTTGCTTCAGTGCTATCTGCTTAAATGACCCTAAGTCATAGAGTGCTTTTTAGTGTCTCTTCCCATTTCTTAAAAATTGAATTGCTCTTGCTAAATGAGTGGTGGCTGTCTCTATTCCCTCCCCACAGACCACAGAGGATGAGAAAGGAAATATTATCTTGTTTCTATTTCAGAGCCATCAGCTAGCTTTAGAAATCTTCTTGACTATCTACCTAGGAAATGCCCTCGTCAGAGAGGTTGTGCTGCACCTGTCTGGGTGTAAGAGCCAGGTTCCTGTATGAGCAACTTGTACGTGGTGTCCCAGTCATGCAATTCACCAAGAAGAGCTTGGGAGATGCGAGGCACCACCTCCCCAGGGTGAAAATTACCTTGTCACCTCACCAGCAGGGATCAGAGGTGGACAGTCATGTATCCAGCACCACTGCAGCATCACCAGCCCCTGGCCACACACTCACTGCTCCGTCATCATTAAAAGAGAACAACTCTGGTGCAAACAAGATGAAATCTCTTTGATTCTTGGACAAAGAAGTTTGCTGCTACAGTGTGTGTACCTGAGTGATGATAAAATTTGGGGGAACCATCTGTGGGCTCTGCATGTGGTTCTCATTCTGCCCATTAAGCGTCGTATTCCAGGGGCTTTGTGTACCCACCATGGTCCCTACTGGGAAAAGTAAAGCACAACCTCTTCCTCACCACCCATCTGTGCTCACCCACTCTTCAAAGTCCCAAGTCCACTGAGAGCTTCAGGCACATGTCTGCTTACACCCAGGGTCTTTCAAGTTGCTTTACAGTCTTTTAAAAAGCTTTGTCTTGCGCTGTCACAAAAACTTGCAGCTTTTACTAAGGCAGGGGTAAAGTGTAGACCAGAATTTGGGTCTTCTATTTAGGAAGAGAGGGGAGTCAGAGGTCCAGTCTCCATGTTCCAGAGCCGTGAGGCTTGCCTTGCAAGGAGCTACACTTGGGGCCTTCAGGAAGGCAGTCCCAAAAGGTCCACGTAAAGCCTGGAGGCCTGGCAGACCCCACTCATCCATAGTGTTGGCTTCATCCCAGACTATTACTCTTGGCAGTAAAGTGTGCTGTGTATTTTAATGGTGAGTTTTATTTGTTGAAAGGATTAAACATTTGCAAATTATTTGACAAATCAAACCTTGATTCAAATAATCAGGATAAGATGGCAAAAGCACTGCATATATTCAATGGTAAGGATGTCAAAAGGCATTTTAGCTCCACAAAGACTGCAAACCCACACCTTACTGTTTTTCCTTGCAGAGGTTTCTAAGGACTCTTAAGTGAGTACAAGATGCCACTACAAAATTATACTAAGTGAATTGCTAACCCACAGAGCTCACAAGTTAGAGCGTAGGCAATATTAAACAACCAAATAAACATGCAAAGGGTAGGAGGATAACTGATCAAAGACAGGAGAGTTCCATAAATCAATAATTACAGAGGTATCAATGTTCACAGCAGGCTGCTATTCCCGCCAACCCAGGCTTGTCATGATTCATTCCAGAGAAGCAGGGTCGATTTTACCCCATGTTTATCACTGATTTAGCATGAAGTACATATTAAAAGGATTTTGTATCATGCGCTCTGGCTTCAGTTAAGTGAGAGATGCCAAGCAGCCTTCAGACCTACAAAGTACAAAAAAAACAGAGGTTTTCGCTGGATATAGAGTGCAAATTATCCATTCTGAGTCTTAAGGAAAGCTAAGCTACTATCAGCTGGGTTTTCTGAAGCTAGGTTGCATGGGCCAAAATCTGAAAATTCATTAGAATACTGATATATCAAAGTACTTAGGTGGCTGGATAAATCTTAAGTCATTTACATTTTTAACATTTACTGCATGATGTTGGGGCACACACATAAACTGGGGGGATTTACATAGAACTCCTGTTTTCTGGGAAAAGCCAGCATCCAGTTGCCTTTTCCCGATACAGGCTTTGCAGTGTGTGCTAATTCTGAGCAAATATGGTTTGGATAGGTTGGATGCTGTTCGTTTCTTCTTTGTTTTACTGTATGACTCTGGGAAATAGCCAGGTGATAAATACATTGACTAGTCATGGTTCTTGCCATCCGTACAAATTTTATTTCATTTTTCCCTCTTTACTGATTAAATCCCACCAGCTTATCCCCGTCAGTCAAGGCTTACGTGAACTAGCAATCCAGTCAGCCTCAGTCTATGTAAAGCAGCCTTTTGGCCCTGTCTGACTTCGGTTGTATTGTGTTACCTGGGATATTCTCCAACCAAGAGAGAATTGCAGAACTATTGAGAAGTGGTACACTGGCTCGTCCCACCACGGCAGCCTGCTTCCTGAGAAGCTAGCAGTTCTAGCCATGCTGAAAGTGAAATTTTAATATGGCCTTGGCAGTGCTCCATTGGCATGTCCCCAAATTTACACTAGTGTAACCAAGATCAGCGCCTGTGCCAGCGTCTGTATTATATTAAAGATAAATTGGACAAGATGTGTTCATATCTGAACTAAACTCAGCAAATCAAAAATGAACTTAACAAAATAAAATCAGATGGTCTGACTCATCCTCTTTTGAGAGATCCTGATAAAATATGGCTGTTCCAGAAGCGCTAATGTGATCTTAATAAAAGATGACACTGTGAAAAAGGCTGGGGGGAAAAAAACTTAACAAAAAGAGTTTTCACTGCAACTGGATCAGCCTCATAGATCCCACCCCATATAAATGGAAATAGATGAGAAGCCTCAGCTTCCTTCATTGACATACACAGAATAAAATCACTGCATAGGCAGAACACCGTGAGCATGCACAGTAGGTAGGTATCAGACCATAATTTCTTGTTCAAAATACCAAAAAGCATCAGTTTAACTGAAAGAATGGGGACATGACATGAAACAGGCATGAGCTAAAGCACAAAACAAGAGGAATGACTGGAGCCTACCTCCTCCTACTTCCAAAAAAGCTGCTTAATCATTAGCCTGGGGAGTCATGCTTTCACTTGCCCTTTCTCCTTCTCTCAGTGAATTCAAACCATTTTTCTGCACAGTGGTGCAGCTTCACGAGGAGTGGTAAAGCATTCCCAGAAAAACCTACAGTCTAATGACTAGAAGTGTGTTTGAATTCTTTCCAACAAGGATAGGAACTGAATGTGGGTTTCCTACTTGGTGGTGGTTGCTGTTCCAGAAGTCTTTTAAAAGAAAGTGAAGCCTTCAGAGAGTTTTGCAAGAAACTTAAGTCTAGCCAGGCTATGCTGGGCATGCTCCAAGAGCATCTCCAGAGCCCATCAAGGGGCTGCCATGTCCTGCTGTTTGTTCATTACTGCGGAGGAAGGGGTCGGGCAGATGATCTGTTTTCATACCCCAATGGGTTGAAGGGATGGTAGTTAAGAGGGAGAGGATGTGAGCATAACATTAGAGGAGGAATTCATTGTTTGTCTTCAGAACTACAGGAAGTGCCTTTGGATGGCAGGTAAAGGGGCAGTCACAGCTCTGTAGCCATATCCCACAACAGCTTATTTAATTGCCTACTTGCCAAGTATGTGGCCAAGTCATTTGAATAGCAATATTCCTTCATCTGTCTTATTTTATATACCTGTGCGTCTTTGTATGGGCTGTGTCCTGACACCTGGGCCCATGCCTTCCCTTGTAGGACACAGCCTCTCCTGCTGCATGCCCTGGCTCCCTTGGACATCAAGCCCAGGAGCAGCGGCCAGAGTGAGACCACACCATACTTGAAACCATTCCCCTGCATGGAGGCTGGGGGATGCATGAGACACACAGCAGAGGGGTGCACGATACCCATGGGCCACAGGTGAATCAGATGCAGCCAGAGAAGCCAAAGGATCAGTCTCGCATGGTCTCATATGGGGACCCTACTTCTCCAATTGTAGTTACAGCCATGCCAGTAAAGTCAATGTCCTTTTAGGGCTTGAACCCAGGACACGTAAGAGTGTTCCCAGGTGAACTCTGACAGCTCTTTATCAGTAAAGTCAAGGAAAGAGACACGATAACGCAGCAAGGCATGAGAAGACCTTTGTAATGGGGTCATTAAGATCAACCTGAGAGTACATTCACAAATATCATGACAACATTGTGGATGCTAAGTGCTATCTAAAAAATGCACTCCTGTCTAAGTGCTAGTATTAGACAAGGTGCATTCTTGTCAAATACTGTTTGGTCCAGTAATTGAAAAGGATCATTAAACATTTACTGAAAGTCAAACTGGAAACACATGGATGAACGGAGCTGTACTTGAATACCCTATAGCTGTCACTGATACCACGGATTAAGTGGCAGCGTGTTACAGGTTTCCAGGAGAGGAGAGGCAGCCTCCATACACACACACACACACACACAGAGCTAGGGAAGGTGACAGTGGAGGAGGACACTTTTGCACGTGTGATCAACCTCTGTACTCTTGCCTTAGAGCGCTGACCGTCAAATTGTGTCAAAGCATCGACATTTGCACTTGTACTCCATTCATACAGACACACCTACAGATTTATTTCGCATAAATATTTGATATGACAACAGATTTGATATCAAATAGGCAGAGTTTGAATTATTTAACTGTTTTCCTAGAGTATTTTATTTTTATTATTTAATGAGTGCTGACTTTGTGATCCGTGCTGGACAGCCATGAAGCAAACCTTAACTCCAATGTGCTCATGGACTGTTATAATAAAGTCCTTCAATGCTTTGAGGAATCCCAGCCTCCACTAAATTCTGAGTCTCTGCATGATGTTATCCCAACACAGTCTTCAGGATTAACCAGACCAGCACCAAACCTACATCTGTACATTGTGATGGTTTCCTGGTAAAATGGGCCATGGATCAGTCTCAAACCCAGGATCAGGGATAAATTCTGCAAACTCCTTTCTCCCCTCCTCTCTTCAACCCCTCCTCTGCAGTGGACAGAACTTTTGTCAAAATTTGGTGTGGCACATTGACGATGTGAAAACAACACAGAGAAAAAATTAAAATGTTTGTGATCCATTATGCAGAAGGAGCATATTCTACATGAAAATATTATTTACTTGAGTTTTCTATTCTAAAACTTGATTTTGTATTCAAGATTTAAGGTCTCCATGGATGTGGAAAAATGCTTTGAGACTCTGAGGCTTTGAAATGTTGAATTGCCTTGTATAAGATAAAATCGATATTTGGAAAAAAAAAAGTAAAGTGGAAATTAATGTTCTTGTAATAGGTGAGTAGCTTTTACACAATTATTTCATGGTGATAGACTTGGTTTTGATGTAGCTTAATTAGCAGAATATAAATTATATATTTTTTTTTAAAGATATGTATATTACAAGATTTTTTTATTTCATTGTGGAGCAAACCATTTGATGTGGCTCTGCAAAAAGCTCTAATACACATCAAAAAGCAATCAACAAACTCTTTGAGTACATCAAGCAGGATAATTTAGATGGTTTTTAATCATGATTATGAAAATATAATTAGGTGGTTTCATGTTGGTTGGTGAGTGCGTAGGGAAAAGTGATTCTCCAAACAGAAAAATATGGATAACATTACCCAGGAGCCACGAAACAACCACACACACATACATATACAAACCAAACAAAAAAAATGCTGGCCTGCTTCTCTAGTAGATCAGCAGGTAACATGTTTAAATAGAATGTCATTTCCGTTAGGATGCCAGGAAGATTCTTATTTAACAGACAGATTACACAGAAGTAGCTTTGGAAAAATGCCCCCTTTTAATGTGCTATAAATCATTAGTCTGCAATTTAATAAAATAAAATCCTCTTTTCAGAATTTAGGCAACGAGCAGAAAATGCACTTTGGGTCTAATCAAACAAGAGTTTTACTGAAGGAAACAAGAGGTATTGATGAGAGTGCTTTAACTCTGCCCGGGCCTCGAGTACCGGAGCAAATGCCATGTGTCTGTGTGCATGGTTTTCAGGTGAAGACTTCTCTAGATGCTTTTAACTATCTTAAGTGCCCTGCCATTCTTCAGTCCCAAGGAAGGCTGTCTAAAGACTCCTTGCTTAAGAGCTGCCACATCTAAATGGCCTCATCTTTGCAGGTTCTCTTTGCACGAAGCATCCCTATGCTTTCAGTCCTTTTTGATGTGCTGATCATGATCTCCTCTGTTTCCCAGTAACTAGCTTTTCTCAATAGTGCTTGAATAATCCTGAACGCAGCGCTGTATGCCATGATGCTTCACCCCCTTATGTGACAGTATCTTAAATACTTGAATTGTTATTCTCGAGTCCTTTCCTTTTATGTACTAACATTACATTTTTGGTTGTCTGTGAGCACTGAGCAGATGTTCTTACTAACCATAGATCCACCTCCCGACTGGGTGTAGGTAATCCATAACCCCACAGTGTCCTCAGTGCATGCCTGCCTGTACATAATCCTCACACCAATGCTCCTCTGTCACAGTCTTCACTCATCCGTCCAGCTCTGGCAAAGCAAGGTGACCACTATCAGCTTGCCAGTACGTTAAAGAATGAGAGAGACACATTTTTTACTTTTTGCTATAGTGAAAACTGCCTGGTTTGTCCTTTCTCTTTTTTCCCTCTCCTCACTGGGTCCTATTTCTTGGAGGGCTTTATCTCTTGCTCCAAGGGAGTGATTATCACTACAGTGATGGCTAGAGATATCTCAATAATCTCCTACCATCTCATGTGGATCCCTAACAAATACTGTCCTCTCTCCACTTCATACAAAAGGCTAGATCTGTTTTCAGTGACCTAGTGGAAATGCATTTCATACTGTTTTAGTGATAAAAGAATTACTTCAGGTTCTTTTTAAGCACTTTGATCACTTTTTTTTTTAAATTTAGATAAATAGTTTTGATAGAAATCCTATAGAGTCATATATTGGGGGAGAAAAAAATAGCAAATTGGTAGAAGATGTCTGGCAGTGTTTTGCATTTCTTTGTCAGCTAAACGCAAATTAGCAGTGTGCCCTTAGAGGCTCTTAGGAAAGAAAATACTGCCTTCCAGTCGGTCAGTCTGAAGTCAAAAATAATGCACTGATGTGCTGAAATGGCAATCACAAAACACAGGGTGGGTAAAAGTCAGGTTTTTTTAATGAACTGTTCTTAAGACTAACTGGAACAACAATTAAGTGCCCTTTAATTTAGTGGCACCAGAAACAATTGAAGTCATTGGCCAGAGCATGGCTCAGCTTGACAAGGCAAGAGAGAAAGGGCAGGAGCAGAGAGCAGACCCAGTAGTTCTCCTGGGTGAAGATTGCTGAGTAAAACAGCTCAGGGTTTGTATGCTTGTAGGTGGATGTGTGAGGGAGTGAAAAACAATGAGAAAAGAGAAGACTGGGAAAGCCACCTGCTAGAGTAACAAGCAAGGGTGCATTGTCATGAGGTGAAACCAAAACTTCCTGGCTGAGTGCTCACTAAAAAGAGACTTACACTTCCATACAAGAAACTACCTTGCTTGCTCCTGCCTTGCTGTAATAGCACTTTGCATGCATCCTCTGTAAATGAACAGGGCTGTTCCAAAAGATATCCTGGGTTCCTATCATCCTCTTCCCTTCCTAATGCAACAAAGCCAGCAAGGCCCAGATTTTGTCTAAGTACTCGCACCATGGGGACAAAAATATTAGCTGGCATCAAAGCCTGTGCTGCACAAATTAGATCTTCTTATCAAGAGTTAGAGAGATGAAGAACTATTGCTCTCAGCCCAGGAGGCTGGGGTCCGTGCCTTCCCACGTGCTGTTGCAGGCAGCGTTGCCCCCCTCCCTTTGGAAGATTGCTGCAAACTCTGGCCTGATCCTGTTACTGCTGAAGCGAATGGGAGTTTTGCCATTGACTTCAAGGAGATGAGAAGCAGGCCCTCTGCTAGCAAATCCAGTCTTTATAGTCCTTTCCAGATACTAAATAAAACTGTGCTTGGAAGTAATTTGGATGCCAGCAAGCTGGCCCAGTTTGTCATGAAATTCAAAGATACCCAACAATGTGATGTTTATTAGGATACAAATAAAGTATCTTCTTTGCAGTGCAATGTGTAATTTCCTTCCCAATAAAAATATAAACTTGCCGTATGTGCAAACAATTTTAGCATTTCTGTTTTTATGCCATCTTACTGACAAGAAACTCCCAGCTGTTATAATTTGTCTCATCCTTCTCTCTCTTGTAGAATCAGCCTTTGTTCCTTTTTGCAGTGCCAGGGACTTGCTGAGCTCCACCTGATGTGATTTGTCCAGGCATTAATAATGCATCTTCAAGATGCAAGATGCATGAATTCCTTTACTAACAGATCCACCAGCAGACTGCCGCACTGTAATGTGCCGCTTTTCTGAAATGGGGGAGGCAAGAGGACTGCACAGGCATGCACGCACCCGCACAGGTCATAAGGCTTGTGAGCAAGGGGTGTCCTGTTACTACGAGGGGGTCACTGCATCCTCACGCTGAGATCAGACTGACGATAATGAATATTACAGGAGTCATTCCTCCTGCAGGGAGGTCCTTACCCACCATCCAAGGAATCCCTGTGGGACGACCTGAGGTGTCCACTGACTGACAGTGACTTTAGGAGACCCGGCAAGCGGGGCTTGAGTGTTGCCCCGCTGGCGAGTGCTGTCCCTAAACATCACAAAAACAAATTAACTTTGCCTCCAAGCACTTCTCGTGACCCACTGTCAGGACGGCATGCGTCGAAGGCTCAGCACTGGGAGGACGTAGTTTATTTACTGTGTGTGGCACGGAGGGGAGACTTCACCCCGGAGAACAACAGCACAAGCTGGGTCACCCACTCCACAGCATGGCGAAGGGCCCTGACAGCC
>VYZW01036766.1:3068-65922 GCA_013401315.1 Balaeniceps rex | reverse complement strand
CCCCCCCCCCCGCCATACCAGCTCCACTCAGTGCTTTCCTGGTTCGTGGCTTGCAGTGGGCCGCCTGCCCCACTGCTCCTTCGCCCTAAAAAAAAATTTAAAAAAATAAAAATAATAATATAAAAAGNGCGGCCCCCTGCCTCGCCGGCCCAGCCCGGGCCCCACGGGCACAGCCCCGGCCGGGCGGGCCGCCGAGGGCCGCGACAGGGTGCAGGGGGCTGGTGCCGTCACAGCGGTGCGAGGGGCACGATGGGAGGCACCGGCTGTACGGATTTTCTTAATGGCACCAGGTTTTTGTGGCCCCCGGGAGTAGCAGCTGCTGCCATTTGTGATCCGCCAGGGTACAGGCCTGAGGCCCAGCCCTGGCTCCTCTCTCCATGTGCTCCCCCTCCCCTTTTCCAAATAACATGTTTCCAAAAAAACATTTTTGGTAATGTTTCCAAACTTCCCGGCACATAGCAAAGGTGGGACGTCATTGGGCCTATGCCACCGCTTAAAAGAAATGCACAGAATTTGCCATTAAAAGCCGCCAATGCCCGTGCAGGCAAGCCGGGCAGAGCTGTTTAGGCATGGGCTGTGGTCAGCAGTGACCTTGGGTTGATGGTCTTCAGTCGTGTCCCCTCAGCACTCAGTCGCCGGCGGGTGTCTGGTGGGCTGTTGTGCTGGTTTTGGCTGGGGTAGAGTTAATTTTCTTCATAGTAGCTAGTATGGGGCTATGTTTTGGATTTGGGCTGGAAACAGTGTTGATAATACAGGGTTGTTTTCGTTATTGCTGAGCAGTGCTTACACAGAGTCAAGGCCTTTTCTGCTTCTCACACCACCCCCCAGCGAGCAGGCTGGGGGTGCACAAGAAGCTGGGAGGGGACACAGCCGGGACAGCTGACCCCAACTGACCAAAGGGATATTCCATACCACACGACATCATGCTCAGCATATAAAGCTGGGGGAAGAAGAAGGAAGGGGGGGACTTTCGGAGTGATGGCGTTTGTCTTCCCAAGGAACACGTGATGGAGCCCTGCTTTCGTCGAGATGGCTGAATACCTGCCTGCCGATGGGAAGCAGTGAATGAATTCCTTGTTTTGCTTTGCTTGTGTGCGCGGCTTTTGCTTTACCTATTAAGCTGTCTTTATCTCAACCCATGAGTTTTCTCACTTTTACTCTTCTGATTCTCTCCCTCATCCCACTGCAGGGGGAGCGAGCGAGTGGCTGTGTGGGGCTTAGCTGCCAGCTGTGGTTAACCCATGACAGCTGTACTTAGCGTTATGCTTCCCTCTGTTCGAGAGACTTTTGAACGCTTCAGGAAAAGATATGCAGCTTCTTGTTGTGTTCTTTTTGCATTTCTCAAATAACATTGCAATGTTGAGAGTTTTTTAAAAGCTCATCCTTCTCCCATGCTGTCATTTGGGAAGAATAGAAAAAAAATATTGAGATGTCTCTGAGACCAGAGAGATGCCTACAGGTGGGTGAATAACGGGGGGAGGGAGGAAAGAGGAAAAGCACAATCTTTCTGGGGATCAGTTTTAAGGAAGACAAAAATTAAGTAAAAACCTCCACATATTTAATTGGTGAATTATTTCACCCATTTTATCCACACTGAACTTCACGGGATTCTTTTTTATTTCAGTGAGAATATTTCTGTTGTTTTCAATCAGAGATCACCGGGGTTTTTGCATACACATATATAGGAGAAACGCTTGTTCATAAATTTATATTAAAAAAGACAGCGAAACAAATGCTTCTGTGAATTTTGTTTCCAACAAGTTTCCAAACTGTCTGCAGAAGTCATCTTGAAATCACTTTATATTTTTGAAGACTATTCACCTAGAGACCAGAAACAATAGACTGGGACTCAAATGATCCTTCACGTAGAAACTGAATAGTGAATTACAACTCACAAAAACTCTGATAACACCATCCAGTCTGTAAGCAATACGTAGGCTGAAATATATTCACATGAACAAGTCACAGAAGAATTTATACAATGAATAAAATTAATAGAAATTAAAATGTGGTCGTTGATCAACCACAATCAGGAAAGAGTGCTAAATTCAACAAATCAGCTGTTTGCAACTAATAGTTTTCCGAGGTCTCATGATAGATGTGGGTAAATGTTGACTTTCTAATTATGACAACAGAACCGAAGAGAGCACTGAGAAATCAAAATTAACTAGTGCCTTTCCTGAATTAGAGTCAGAAACTGTTGACACAGATCTGGAGCATGGCTGTGAAACGTCCCAAGTTCACAGATTGTGCTTTTTTCAATATGTTGTTTATGAAACTGTGTGAAATCTTGACTTTCTGTCTTGATATAAGGGAAAAAAGGTATTCTTCCTTAAATATTAAAGTTTGGCTGAGTTCTGGGCATGAAAAAGGGTTTCATACTGGGAGATGTGTCAGGCAATCTTTCTGGCTGTATCACCTACTGCATCTCAAAGAGAAAAATGCACTGTGCTCCTGTGAGTGGTGTGGTGGCCTTGCAGGTCCTCCGACCTGCCAAAGGAAGGGAAACTTTCTACCAGGAGAGGTGGGGAGGCAGCCAAAATATTACCTGCCAGATCTGGCCTTGCATCGGACACGGTTCAGACTCAGAAATCATCAGAGGCAACGTTAACCCTCCCCAGCCGTAGTTTTTTAGTTTGAACGGAATTTCTACACATGCCAAAGAGCGTTTCAGCAATCCACACCACACTGGATCCACTGCAAGAAGTTTTGTGTTTGGATATCTAGATCATGTAAGTGCAAAATGCAATTTGAAAGTCCTCCTTGTTCAACATGTTTTTGTTGTTGTTGCTCCGAGAGTCTGGGAAGGATACTTCAGTTGTCCTCATGTTAATTCTGGCAATATTTCCTTTGAAAAACATCTAGCACCAGCATATTGTTAAAAAGGACTTTAAAACTGGGTGAACGGATGATGGAAAGTGCCTTGTGATGTTCCTGTGTCACATATAGGACTGTTTAGGAAACGGGCTTTCTACTGCATCAAGATTGGAGATTTTGAGATATTTTCCTGTCACAAACTCAGATCTCAAAAATTTTGCATGAACCACTAACCCAAGAACAACCCAATATGGATAAAGCTGAATATTTTAGTCTGATGTTTTTGTAAAAATTTCATTTCAACTTCAGTTTTCATAAAACTTCAGTAGCCTTAATTTACTGGCACTTCAATTAGGCAGAGTGGTTTGACAGTCGTGACACTTTCTTTCCAAAAACAGTTTCCATAATGATAATTCAATAAAGTTCTTGCTTTGCGAACACTTCTGATTTAACAATTTCTGATTTTAGCATTTTTCAGAGCAGGGAGGAGAGGTTTAATATTTCTTCTGAGTGCTGGTTGCGTACGTACAAGTTGGAGCTCTGGGTTACACCAGGCAGACAGGACTCCCACAACTTACATCGCAGGAGACCTGGGGCCAGCCCCAGTGAGTCCTTTCCGGTCCACTCCAGTATGCTTCCTAGAATTGCCGAAATTGTCTGTCTCCTGCTGTCTTCTGTGATCCTTGTATCGCTGAGCAACGGTCTCGGCCATTCATTGCAATCCATGAAATGTTTCTCAGACCCTTCTCATGCTAAATAAACCCCCTGCTCTCTTACTGAGGAGGTGTGACTAAAAATAGTCAACTAATAACACCATTTGCAAAATCTGTTCCTTGGGAGAGGTGAGCTCAAGGGGAAGTACCAAAGGAACTCTTTGCAGAGCACTAGGCAGGGGCAGCCCCACAGCAGCCCCACTGAAAACACAACAGGGCACCAACCTAGACTGGCAGCTCCCGTGACCAGGGAGTTTGGAGTATTAGTGGGTAATTTCAAGGCTTCTGTGTGCTGTATATGCCCCCTTCCCTGCATACATCTTGAAGAGTTAGACATAGCCCCAACTAAAACCAGGGATCTATAATGCTGCTGTAGCAGCCCCAGTCTGTACACTGTTGTTTAGGCGTAACCCCATGAAAGCCTAGACGTGAGGAGGCACAGCACCTCGCCTCTGGATGTTGTGCTATTGATAGTCACGGGAACGACCGGGAGGGTAAGCAGTGATAAACTCAAAAACATCAGGAGCTGGGCAGAACACCTGATTACAACTGCCTGCACTATGTCCCGGCGGTAGCAAAGCTGATGCACTCAGGCAAGGTGATGCAGGTCACTGTTGCTGGGGAAGCGAGGAAAAGATAAGAAAGTGAGAAGAGAAGAGCGGCTCTGCCTTGCTGCCCGGGCCCGTCAGGCAGATAAACCACACAGATGCATGCAGCCAGGAGAGCCTGGCTGGCCCCGGTGGAGGTGGTCCCTTGCCATCCCCGAGGCAGTCTGGGCCATGGCAGAGGATCCAACTGGCAAGGAAGCAGCTGGCCTTAGCAGGCAAAAAAACCCAGAGCCTGAGGCAGCAGCAGTGGAAGAGATGGGGGAGAACTGGTCTGAAAGCTGTTTATTCAGAGACACCACCTCTGACCCTTCTCTCCAGCCAAAAATACAATCTATTTATGTAGGTATACACATATTTAGCAAGCTTGATATTTTATCGTAAAAAGTTATGGAGCTTTAGTGTTTGCTTAAATGTTCTCATCTATAAATATTAATAGGCAGACTGACTGTTGTATATACACAGTTTCATAACAACAGAGTGTATCTCAGCTTTGCAAAGTCCTTGTCATCTATTTGCCTGGGGTGAGTAATTTCTTTTGAGAGGCAAGAGTGTTCAGACTTTCTCAACATTTATGGAAAACCAGGGAGATTTTGGGGCTTGCTGAGGTAAACGTTCAAGATTTCAAGAAACTCACAACATTTCAATATTCTAATGATGTCCTGAAGGTTCCTCAGTTATACTTTTTTTGTTTATTCATTTGGATTTTACCTCATTATGTAGCCTGGTATGGTATTATGTGGAATTTAGACCATTTGCTTTATACTGTAGAATATCAAACTACAATATGTACAAAGGAAGTAATGGCAACAGCTTATGCTAACTATTCAGTACTTTACCCAATTTCTGTCGTATACTGTGTGAGGTTTTTAATCACTGAGCTATTAGATGAAAGGACAGTAGAGTTAATTCCCCCTTTCCTCCCCTTCCCTCTAATCTTCATCACAGGTATCTACAGCAGTGTTCCACTTAGAGACTGAGAAAACCCTTTATTTGTGGAACTCAAAAGAGATTAGTCTGAGACAGAAGCCAAACACTGCCAAGGATGATAAAGGTGTTTCTGACCATACAGAGAAGCTGAACTTTAGAAATCCACTACAAGGTGCATTTTAATATCAACACCTTTAGCGCCTCCAGAATTATCCAGGAATTTTAGGATCACAAGTCCAGACTTGGGCACCTGCAGGTAGAGTTAGGCCAGTATTAGGTACCTGAGCTTTTTCGTGTCTCTAACCGCCAAATAAAGGGACACAGGATACAACTCCACGGCTTTGACCATGAACCTGACTTAATAACTTCTTGCACCCTGGAGGGCATTTGTTCTTAGGCCAAAATTCATCATCTCTGCAGTCATGACAGTACCACAGCCATGCTTTGAACTGGTTCACTAGAATTAAGTCTCCACTTAAGAGAAAAAAAGAGTTTTAACTGGTTTTGCTGCCAAAGCCAATTTATTGCATAACTGAATCCTTGGTCCCTCCAGTCGTTAAGTTGCTTGTGAAAAAGTTATTCATTATCCCTGAACTGATATGGTGAGTGTGCCAGCAGCCTTTTCAGAAACCTCATCATCCTACTGTCTCTAGCCTCAGATCAGCAAGGCAGTCAAGCACATGCTTACCTTTAGGTATGTACTTAGTCCCCTTAAGTTGCTGCTTTCACAGCAGGTTAGAAAGGCTAAGCACATACTTAAAGATAGGCATACACTTGCCTTTCCCATTCTTTATTACAGCACTCGGAACCAGTGAAGAACCCTAACTGTAGCCAAATTCCGGTTTCTACTAGTTCTGAAAACAAGCACAAATATTTACTTAAAATATTAATATGCTTACCCTATCTTATCTTTGACATAATTACTTTAATTAAAGGAATTTATAAAAACTAATGTTACGCCTACATGCCCTAGCAGTAGTAACATGTGAGAATAATGGAATTTAGAGTGGCTGATTTATTAATCTTAAAATATGTACTTGGAATGAAACAGGTGAAATTGTAAATTGGGAAGCAATACATATGAATATTGTGTTTTATAATTTAGGCTTGGATGAGTTGTGTTTACCATATATGCCATATAAATGGCATACACTAGCTGATTATCATTAAACGTATTTTTATATTCTGTAAAATATAAAAATAAATATAAAGCATGCCATTTTACTGCTTCTTGATAAATTTTTTTTAGATTGTATTGACCTTTGATATGGACAAAATTTACACAAGAAACATTACCAAGATCTTTAATACTATATATACACTAATACTAATGTTGTGTACTTCATAAATTTGTATACCTGACCCCAGTTGCCACTACAGCTCCAACCCTGTCCCTACACACGTTGGATGCATCATTCTCCAGTGTTTTCCCTCCTCCCCTCCCCAGAAATCTTCCTTCAGCCTCTCTTCAGTGCCTTGCAGTCAGGTGAAGTCTTCATTGACCTCTTCATAGCCAGCTCTGCCCTCCTTAACCTGTGAACAACTTCAGATATCGCTCCCCTACCTTTTTCTTGAAATCTTATTTTCCTTTGGCTTCTCTGTCTCTTTCTGCCTGTCCTTCTGCCTCTATAATTTGTTTTTTGGTATGTCATAGTGTTTTGTTGTTCACTACTGACCACGTTATCCAACACTGTCTCACTGGTTACTTTTACTCCCTGCCGGTGTTCATCAGTCATCTCCTGGCTGGTAAGTAAGTATATTGCAAACACATGGAAACAAGCATCTTTGTCTTCCACATTGATATAACAGTGAGTACTGGTCTGAATTTTAAGGAATATATGTTAATGTCTGGCTGCTGTGACACAGGAACTACCTGAATCTAAGTGTATAATTTGCTTGTTGATTTGTTTAAACAATTGGTAAAGGAATGGCAATGTATTGTTTACATATGGTTGTTTCATATCATCTTTCTGACGTTACCTTATCTAATGTGATTACGCAGCAAAATAAACAATGTCAAATCATGACTTCTTTGCAGGGAAGTCTAGTCTTTTAGACTACAAGTCTGGCATACTAGCCAAAAGCATACATAATTTAAAAGGCACTTTGAATACTGCCAGAGAAATTGTGTGAAATATGGGTGAGCTTGAAGGGAAGAAACTACACAGAGGTTAAGTTGCATGAGAAAATCTTTCTCCCAACTACAATCCTATTAGGAAATAAAGGGATTCTTTTTCTCATGTGCATATATGCATGTCAGTGATGTAGTACAGCTCACAGACTAGAAGAGACCCCATGTCAAGAATGTATTTGTGTCCCTGCCTGTTTGGAAAAGCACACAGTTGATTACTGAAATAAATATGATTATGTACTCTGAATAGGAATGCTATGAGGTTCAAAGTTAGTCAAGCATACTGTATAGGTCATCTGTTTTTGATACTAATGTGCTCACCCAAGCACCTTCACTCCTTACCACCATGCTCTGCTAGGTAAAGAACTAATAGACCAACAAGAGCTGCATAAGACACAAAGGCAAATGCAGCTTTGCTTCAACCTTGAGTCAGCCTAGACATAATGACTGCATGGAGAAATTTAATTTGTCAATTACAGATTTCAAGTTTAGAGAACATTTTGCTGTTGCTTATATCCACCCTTGCCTGTGAGTTCTGAACTGGGGTTCATAAGGTCATTAATTCTAATAACAATGGGAAAGCAGGAGAAAGAGACACATCATGGCATGAAACAAAAATCCTAAGAGCAAGAATGATTTAACGTTTAAATCCAATCTTCTTTATATTATGTTAGGGAGTTTGAGATGTGCTTTTTTAATCTTATCTTCCAGGATTTTTTTTCCACAGGAAAACTTCCCCATAAATTCACAAAATGTTCTGGTGCTTCATATGGTTTTACACCCTGAAAATTTATTATTCATGAAATAGGTCTTTTGAAGTACAATTTCTAAGTATTGATGTTTTATCTTTAAACAGCGAACACGAGCACAGGCTTAAAGGCCCACTGACAATCACTCAGGAATAGCTCAACTGCTCATGTCTAGGCGAGGTCTTCCCCACACAGGGAACCTTGTGTAAATATTAGTTACTAGAATCACAACACTAATACATGTAGTTAATAATTATCGCAATGTGCCAAAACTGCAGTTTGCTCCCTGATTACAATATTAAATTGCTATTGAGCTGTGGTATTTGCTTCAGGCAATATTACTGAGAAACCTCCAAAGACTTTGGTTGGCCTCCCCGCACAGGCATGGGAAATGTATGCCTGCACAGAAAGCAGAGGCAGCGCTGGGGTTTGCCAGAAAACAAACAAAACTCAGACAATAGAAGGAAAGTTTTATCTGAGCTGAAGTGTCCTTTCACTCGGGAACTGTCATCTCGTGAAAAGAAAACACACACACGTACTTGATTAGAGCTTCTGTGGCAGACCATTACCATGAGCTGGGTGATTCAAGCTGTTCATGGAGGGTACTGCGCAGCCAGCTCTGAAAGCTCTGTTTTTGTTGCTTTTAATGGCATCTAAAAAGGTGCTAAACCACTTCAGAAAAGTTCAGAGGTTCTGCCTGACGTGTTTGTGCACCTCTATCCATGGGTATTTTCTGCTGATACTTTTGCCCATTGCCCTGCAGACCGAGTAGTTGTGCATGACAAAGGGGAGCCACCATTGCTGGTGCCATTGTTCATCTTGGTTGTGCATTACAAATTCATGATGAGTCTAAACACAAACCCTAATTCTCAGCTTCAGGTCTTGATTCTTTATCTTTCTAAACCCATGAACCAAATTTCCCAATTTGAAGAGTCTCCATTTAACTGTAACATTCAGAAATGGTTCAAGCTGTCTCCTTAGATTTCAGGCGTTTGGGCTGGTATCAACATTCAGACAAGCTCAGGGAAGGGTCTAAGAGGTACAGTGATGTCTGAGCCCTGATCAGGTCCTAGATTAAAGTTTCTGCTTGAGAACAAGAGTTGGAAAATGCTTCTGCAATGTCAGCTAACTAGTGCTCAGTAATCTGGTACATAAATGTAACCCTTATTTGATGGGAGGAGAAGGTGTGACAAATCTATCAGGAGCAAAGTTTCAGACTCGGGACTTGTTCCTTCTTTGCCTGAGATCAAAGGTGACTTCTCTGTGATTTTTCTAAAGTGAATGCAGAAAATTTAACGTTTAGTGAAGTACTGAAGACAGCATAGCCAGAAGGATTGCAGTTATTAGGGTATCAGTAGTAGTCCAGGAATGTGATTTGCAGGTACAGATTCCAGTCCTTGCACATACAAAAGGCTGTTGAAAGAGAGCATGCAGGCTTTTGACTCTTTCTATAAAGCAAAGCCAGGTGTTTGCACTTGGAAAGTGCAGGTGCAAGTTTATGTACTTGGGTTTATCAGGCCCAGGCTGAAACCATATCCCTAATGAGATCATACGCTATTGTCCAGCTTCTGCATCGTTAAGGCATGCTATTCATGTAGGTTCTGGGAGTAACTCTTGAAATCACTGTGCTGGGATTACTAACTCTTGGGTTTTTGTGAGCTTTATGGTCTCTTTAACAGAGCTATGTGAGTTACATGGGGCAAGGCTTCCATCCTCCTTCAGAAAACATATGTTAAATCGAAATAGTAATAATACTATAACCCTTAGAAGGGGAAACAAAGAAGAAGGGACACACATTTGCTGGCTGCTCGCCTGAAACTGTGCATAGGTACCTCAGCTGAATTCAGTATTTCATTTCAGCACTTGAAACTTACCTCAGATGTTTCCTCAGAGAAGATACTAGTGCTAACTTGTCCTTTTTATTTATGCACTTGCTGAATTGCAGAATGTGTGTTTCAGGTCTCAGCTGTCAGCCTTATACCATGGGCCTCTTGTTCAGAATGAAATGTCATTCTTAAATTAAATCACAAAGGTGTTAAGAAGAAAAAGAAAAGGAAAAAAAATGTCTCCAGACTGTTTTCAGGGTTCTTCTGAAACCCAGATCATAAAATCAAATAGAAAGAAACTGTTGTGCCATTAAATCTATCCTGGTATCAGATCCTGCTTGTTTCCTAGTACCTATTTTATGGGACATTATAATGCCGGATTTTAAATGTCCCAAGCAAAAATTGTATCTATGGGTTCTTTTTGTTCATGTGCCAAACTCAGATTAAAGTAGCCAGATACTGATTTTTTCTGCTGATTCTCTTCTGCCAGGCACTGCTGAGATATTTTATATCCTGTCAACAACCCCTCTTCAAGAATAACCTGAGAAAGCAGGTAGGCTACTACACAAGTAACAAGGATCTGCTCTCTTTCTTCCAGTTTCTTCTTCTACAACAGCTAACACAGAAAAAGGTCAAGGCTTGTCATAGAAAACAAAAAGCAAAGAACTACCTGGTGTTATATGTTACATTGGCAGGTACAATTAATTATTTATGCAGTACCATTGGTAGAGCAGCAGATGGGTCAGGTTCCTGATTATGTTGTCTGTGGGCATTTTGCAGATGTATGTCAGCTCCATTCTTGGTCAAATATTATGGTCCCATTCTGCTGCTGAGTGTGTCTATCTTTTATTTGTGATTTACCACTAAAAGAAAAGGCATAGAGCTGGCAGGAGGATTGCATCTCAAGCAGCATATATGTGTTTTGTTAATCCTGATTTATGCAATAATTTTGATCTGATCTTTCAGCCTTGATTCTGGACAAAATTGATTGGCTTTAAAACTATAACACAAGAGGTGGAATAACTGTATTTAGTGTGTATTATTGCCAAGGCAAAACTAGAAATCTAGAATCTTTAAAAAGGCTAAAATTAAGAGAAAGAGACAAGCTGGGGTTGGTATTATTCTGAAGCTTGTATAAAAGTTGTTGGTATATATTTTTTCCTAACTCTTCTTCTCACTGTTTCTAATATATCTCCCTCTCCCACTGCCTTCTGGCCAAATTTAGAGGAGAATTTCTCATCTGTACCCTCAAAACTCACGCCCTGTATTTCACCATCAACCCGTTATCACCACAAGCCCAGGCTGAGATGGGCTATGACTTCCCTATCTGCTCCTCCTAGCGAAGATTTGCCATCAGTGCTGACAAGCCAGCAGCAACCTCGCCAGCTGCAAGGAACATCTCTCCTGGCTGACAAAATATCCCGTCAGCCAGTATTAGTCTGGAGAGTGCGTCTCTCCCAAAAAGCCCTACATCGTCACGAGTTGCAATGTGAAAGCCTTACCATCAGGGCAACAGTCAGAATTTACTCTCGGGCTGGCCTCACATGTTAACTTACCACCAAACTAAACTCTTTGCTGAAAGGCTGGAGCTTGTATTCACAGAGGGTGAAAATCGGTTCCACTGGGAAAGCTTCAAAGTAATTTCAGCCATTAAACTGTGGCTGGATGTATCATAAGTACAGGAGAGGTCGAGGCACTGCCTGTGAACCATGGGGACTTGGTAGAGAAGTTCCTGCTGAAATTGGCAGCACGATTGTGTATTCTGTTTCAGTCCAGCTCTGCAGCAGGAGCGAGTCGCGTTTGTACATGAGACTCATTATGCTTCCCCTGTTTAACATACCAATTACTTTCTGTATTTACCATGTTTAGAGCGACTTCATGTCAAAAATTAATAATGCTAAAATAAAGAGCTGCGCTGATGTATGCTAAAGGGGAAACATGGCAGACTAATAGAATGTGTAATGGAAACGGAAGGTGGATTTGCAGCTGTGGGGATCACATCCAGATGAATTTCACGGCGTGCCATGGGGTGGGTCCCGCAGAGGCCCGCGCGCTCTTTAAGGCACACTTCAGACTGTGATAAGTGTATCTTGAGAGGTCGCAGCGCCTAAGTAATTTCACCCTGTAAGCAGTGTAAACACGTAGCAGTGCCAGTCAGTCCCTCGAAGAGCTTCACTCCTCCAAATTTCTCGTCTGTCTCTCCATATTGGACAGAAGTGTTTGGGGGACAAGTAATTAAGTTTGGAGAACAAGATGACAGGGAAGTATTTTTGTCTTTTTTAACTGACCTTTGTACAAGCTTGGGCAAGTGAGGAAACCTTGATTCACCCCTGCTGGTCTTAGGCAAACCCCTGAATAGCAGCAGGTCTCTGATCTTCCTCTTCAAAACTCAGGATTCCACAAACGATTTTACCGAGATTCCCCAGAGAGCCTGACAACTCCAGCGCATTAACCCTTTCTTATAACTTTTGCATCCAGCATCTGTCTGGTATCAGGACTCGAAACGCTGTCAAAGTCTCTAGTAGGCAGCATGCCTCCCACACTGAGAAGGACTTCCTTACTCACATTGATCGCCATAGACAACAGACTAGACAACCTGCTAATGGGAAATAACAGTAAAAGGACCGTATTGATTAGTGACATTGGAGCAGTTGTCATTAATGGAGATCATAAAAACAATTATAATATTTATAACTAAAACAGATGGAAACTTTATGTTTTCATTAAAAGAAGGCCTCTGTATATGAAGATCTCAACAAGCAACTAGTATACAGGCATGCACGGTTATTTGTTGTCTCTGGTTTCAGTGGGGCACCTTCTACAGGTTGGCATGGGAAAGATCCTGGTTTCGGCATCACTTTGCTCACAATCATTGTTGATTTCTTTGTGGAGAACTGTGCGGGGGAGAAAGGGGAGAAGCTCTGAATCTGCCTACTAGCTCAAGCCATAATGGATGGTGTTTTAACATTTTCCTGTTTTTCTTGCTTTGGAAAGCTAATCCATACCTAGGCAAACAAGTTGTTTTTACAACAAAAACACTCAGTGCTGAGAGTTTGCCTTGCATGTTTTCCCTCTTGTAAAAGACAACCTCCACTAAGAAATCTCTGTTTGATAGTCCATTCAGTAAAGTCTTAAGAGATGTTTCATATGAATAGATTTTCTCAGGGCCAAATCCTGAGCTCTTTGCTTAGTTCTTTTCTGTTTAAACTCCCATTCACTTTAGTGGAAGTTTGCTTTTCATGGATTTCTGCTATTTACCTGTCATTTTTCTTCCACTGCAAACTCAGCCGTACTCTGAAGGCAAAGCAAGGTTCTTTCCTTCCAATGCATCACTCGCAGGTCATGAAATCTCTGCCAGTGAAAATATGCAAGAATTATCGCTGTGCAAACATTATTTGCCTTTTCCACAAGGAGAAATTCCACTCATGCCAACACTAAAGGTGAAAAAGGGAGACATCCAGGAACACTTGTTAACAATCAGTGTGTGCACTGACTGGCCTGGTAACTGATAAGGAGTACAGAGTTTTATTAATAATACAATAAAGAGGAACCAGCTCACTTGTCCTGAAGAGGGTTGGTTTTGCAGGGCTAAAAACCATAAACTTTTCAGTTTTGAACGCAGACAGCAGTGATTCTCAATACCCAACAGGAACAGGTCTGCTGAGTAGGAAGATACCATTTTTATAACATTGCTTTCAGAACAAGATGTACATCAATCTTTTACTCTTAAACAAGCTCAGTGTTATTCTTCCAACAGAAAGGTCAAAAATACATGATATAAAATCTAAATCACTGTTTCATTCTGCTTGGACTGGATGTGGGGCCATTTGCCTCTGACTGTGCGAAAGATAATACAAGTGTAAGAATATCTCAGGTTTAAATACCCTCCAGAAGGCCTCCTTCTCAAGGTACAGTGAATGATGGTGTATGCTACTAGCAAACAGAGGCTGGAGTCGTCATTACTGCAGCTAGGAAGCACGGAAATGAACACCAATTTCATGCCCAGCTGCTATGCCCAGCCATGGAAGATACTCTGTGTGCTGACCTCGACCATCAGGAATTAGAGTAATAAACCCAACAGCTTGAGTATCTGTCTGTTTTTGCAATTAAAGTACTCTTATTTTTCTTAAGTTCTTTCTATACTCAAGACACATCAAAACACATGACACGGAAGGGGACCCAGCGGTGCTAGCACTAGCTGCATAGGTGAAAGAAGCGGACAATCTGCGGTGTTGCATTTCTGCTTGGTGACAGCACAGGGCTATTGGACACTTGCACTGAGGTGCTCTGAGGTCTCTGCTTGCTCCCTGATATGGTCCCTGAGGCCAGTCACTCCGGGGTTTGCCTCAAAGGGATTATCTAGAGTCGGTCAGCAATTTCTCCATGTTACAGGCCAATTGTCAAAACAAACTTTCTGGTGAGAGGCCTTCAAGGAGGATCTTCCTCATGTCATGATGAAAAATAGTCCGGCCAGTGAGAGCATTCATTTGGGCTAGAAGACACCATTCCTGCACTATTTTAATCAGAGTAAGGACATGTCCCTCATCCAAGGTGTTTTATTTCATCATGATCTAGAGCAGATCCAGTTTAGGAAACATCAGATATTTTTACAGGGTCACAACGGCCATTTCTCTGCATGCCCTGTGTTTTTAATCCCTAAGACATGCACTAAAAACTATCTACACCAGAAATTATGCTACAAGACGTAGCTTCTTGCTGTAATTACAGGATTCAGTTAATAGCAGTAATTTGTAACTGCTCAAAGTTATGAATAACTCAATAATTTCAGGGCAGTTCATTGCCTGGACCTGGAGGAACCTCCTTCATTGAATCCTAATAGGTATTTTAAAGTAATCTCATCACTTGCCAGCGGCTTAGCAAAAATTATATATCACAGGATGGAAGAGTAGAGAGTTCAGAGATTCACATAAGAATAGCAAAGATGTGACTGTGTTGGGATTCCAGAAAAAATAAAAATCTCACACCAAAGGTTTGGTAAATAACTCAGGGACAAATAACATTCTACTGATCAAAAGCATAATTTACATGGGTCACATCAGGAATATACAACTGACTTCATGCAACTGAAGGTGATCAAGGAGTCTGAATCTGGAATCTGTCTCCAGCAAGTAATGTGCACCTTCCTATGTGATAATTGTACAACTCGAGGCCATCTACGAAATACAAACAGAATAATTAATATCTCCCTCATACCATAAAATGGTGGGATGGACTAATGTTGTTTGATCTCCTTGAGTCTTCTCCTTGTAATAAGCTCTTATTTTGTATTGCATTATGCATAGTATATTCACTCACGTCTCACCGTTGCGCTGTTTTCTACCAAGACAATGAAAATACTGGCCCCCTTTTACATAAACCCACACCACATATTGCCAGAAGTAGCTTACATCTAACTTGAGGCCAATAGCTGCTGGGAAGTAATTAGTTGTAGTGCTGCTATAATCCCTTAGTAAATGTAAGCGCAACTCCTATTTGTGCTGAAGGTGAAATGTTTGTGGTAACAAATGCCCTTTTCTCTGAATAAAAATGTATTTACTTTTAATCAATCAGGGACTCATTACCAGTGTTGTCTTCATCTCCCTAAACCTTGGCCTTTTGTGTATGATTTCAGCGTTGGAGGAGAGCGTCTGCAGGTTATTAAGAGAATGTTGCAAAATAACTCTAATGACCTGAATCAGCTAGGGAGAGATGGTCAGAAATTACGAGGCAGTCCTATTATCTCCTGGCACCTCCAGGCTCTCACCAGACCCTCGCAGTCCTCAAAATGAAAGGAGGAGGACATTGTTGCCGCTACTACTTAATCAGTGGGTATGTTCACATGTTGCATGACGTGTGTATGTGTGCACGTCACACGTGTGAAGAGCAGCCTCCGAAGGGGGAGATGGATCCTAGGGTAAATGCTGTGCTTTGCTGCTGAGGACTGTAACCTGCAGACTCTGGAAGGCGACATAGAGAAATGGCTGCCTTAATTTCGGAAGCAGAGCTGGCTGAGGAGCAGGGTGACAGTTGGGTGAGGTCTGCAGGAGCTCAGGAGAACCCGAGCTGTGTGACCCAGGGGCCCGGGCTGGCGGGAGGGCTGTGCAGTGCCTGTTGGGCTGTGTTTCTCTGTGGTGCTGAGTCCACAACACCTCACAGCCATGCGGGGGGTGGGGAGCCACCGGCTGGCTTCTCCCGCAAAGCACCCCAAGTGCACCTCTCCCCGAGAGTGCTGCCAAACCAAGGGGTGCAGCCAAGCAGAGGTTTCCTGGCCACAAACAGCCCTTGAAGACCCTCTAGATGACTGCAGGCCTTTTCCCTCCACCCCCCTTTGCAGAAACAAAGCACCCAGAGTGGGGTTGAAGGTCTGAGCCATAAAGTTTTGCTGCTTTTAAAGGCTGAGGAGGGAACTCTGGGAATCAGTTGCCATGAACTAGGGCGGTTGCTTTATTTATTTTCAGTTTCCCCAATGCACTTCTCTTGGCCAAACCTGGAAATAAAAGTTACAAATCTCAGCTATTACAGTAAGTAACTTCCCAGCAGGGGCCCTGCTGCGTGATCAGGCAGGGGGTCTTTCCAACAGGCTTTTCCAGGACATGCATGAGGACGGAGGAGGATCCTGTGCCAGAAAGAGCATGAGCGATGCTCTACCTTACTCACCTTCTCGGTCTTCATGCTTGGCCCCAGAAAAGCACCCACTCCGAACAGGCATGTCATTAGGGATGTGAGAGTATTGCAGGAAGTGAGAGGAAAATCATCATAGCAATCTACCAGGAAAAAATAAAAAGATTTTCTGACTTGGTGGCTTCTTCAGCCAGCTGTAGGATAGTCCGTTCTCCTGCATGGTTAGTTTGCCAAGTCATTTCTCCCTCCTTGTTCTTTGGTGTCCTACTCACAGCAAGCAGGGAAGTGACTAATATGGCTGAATCTAAGAAAGTGGCACTGATTTCAGGTATGGCTGCAGTGCCTGGAATTACTTTGGCAATTTGGTTTTAATTTTTTCATTTGTTGAGATTTCGACATTGATTGTGAAATATTAAGACCAATGAGAATGGGAAAATCTTAATAGCAAGCTCATTTTAGTGAAAAAACCCTCAGAATCGGTGTCTTTTCCCTGTGGAGGTAATCTGTTATCCCTCAATATACAGGCAAGGCTTCCATAGACAAATGAAATGGCAGTGAACAGCATCTGTTTGCTATGGAAGGAGCACAGACTTCTGGTAAAAAGTACATGTGTTACAGGAGGAAATTTTGATTCTGAACACGTGCAGTTAGCTTTTGATGCAAAACTCCACCACTACAAACTGTGATCTGGACTCCATTATTACATGCTTTAAAGATCTCTTTCTACAACACCAGCAACGCTGAATCAAGCCAGCATATTTGACTTGGAAGAACAGCTTTAGCAAAGGGTAAATTGTGACAAAAATTGTCTCCTTCCTTGTTTCTTTGTACAGTGCAGATCAAGTGATACACTCTCAGCAGTAATGCAGCCTGATCATTACTGAGCACTCTCCCTGGCATGCCTATGAGCAAACTTTCTATTGTTTCAATTAGATGATCTTGGGCATTCAGGGAATTTAATACTGATGGAGCTCCGCTCCTAAAATCCTAGAAATTAGAGCGTGAGAGAACCTAGGGAATCATCTTGTCCATCCCCTGACAATGCAGATTATTTTCTACTGTATTTTTACTGTGTTTTTTTCCAGTCTATTTTTAATGATTCTAGCAACAGGGTTTCCATCACTTTTCCTGGGGGACTATTCCACATTCTAATAGATCTCACTGTTAGGAAAATTTTCCTGATATTCAGTCTAAATTTTCCTTTGCTCAATTTCATCCCATTACTCCTAGATATGCCCAGTAGAGGCGGGTGAAAACTGAAAGTGAGTAGGCAAACCTGACACATTATGTGTGCTCAGAGCCAATTTACAGCAGCGGGTAAAGTGATAGAGTCAATTTGCAGCATTCTGTAAGTGACAGAGAGGGTCTTAGGGCATGCACTCTCTGAAAATGGTTCTGAATCTTGATGAAAACCCCAAAGTATAGAAAAATATCCAGAAGCTGTAATGACTTTATATTTTTTGCAACACTCAGGCTGAACACAGAAAGAATCCTCTATGAAGAGATAACAGGTAGGGCACCTTGTTTATGCTATGGCTGCCAATAAAATTTAAATTTATACAGGCATCTGAACAGAATACTTTCTGTTGCACCAAACACTGCAAATTGTCATTTACTTTTACATGCTAGACAGAATTAAAATCCAGCTTACATTCCTTGAGCTATTACCCACTGGATAATGAAACCCATAGCTGAAAATTACATTTATATTGTGAATGTTCTTGTGTAAGTAACTTTATGTCTGTATAATTTTCTGATACCCTGCTGATAAACTTTCTAACAAAAGATATTCACTAAATCCCCTCTGCATACATATGCATTGCTCTTTTTTCTTTTCTCCCTTTTTATGTTTCCATCCTTTTATGCACTATTACGGGGCATACCTCTGTTTTCTTTCTTACAGCTAATTCATTCCCAAATAGGCAGCCAATCCTGCAACCACTTTGCTGCCCACATCACTAAACCTTTCAAACCATTTACCTACTTTCTTTTCTCATGCTGTATAAAGATCGTATTTCTCATCCTTCTCTTCAATACCATATAACTCCTTATTCTTGGACATAGATGTACCATTTCTACCCCATCATCTTATATTACCAAAAAATTGTTTTGCATCCTACTCCTTATTTATATCCTTTCTTATACGCACCTCTTCCCCACCACCTTTTACTGATGCTCCCCCCAGACCTATCTGCATCAGCCTTCAGCCAGTATTTGTGTCTGATCAGAACTGCAACGTTCTCAGGTATGGACAGTGCCTTCCTTTATATCAGTTATGGAAGATGACAGAAACCTAGTGAAGTAATTCACAGCGGGGAGTGATATGGCCCCTGCAACAGGAAAGAAAGATGGTTTTCACAGCCTCTTGAGCAGCAATCCAGCCTCCCTTGAAACTGTAAAAAGTTTAGCAGACAAAAGAAAACTAAAAGCCTATGTTAATCTTATGATGTTAAGAGGAACTCCACAAGGATGTGGCCAGAGTTGTATCCAGATGCCTAGCTAGTGGCTGAAACTGGTGAATCAGAAAAAGCATGAAAACAGTCTACTTGAGACAAAGCAGGTACATCTGGAAGAAACACAAGTCACAGGCACTGGAATTGCTGGCTGAGCCACAGTGCATGTAGTACAAATTCTGCCCTTGGGGAGGGATTCAGAAACTGGGACAGGCAAGGAAAAGAGGGGTTTGTGAGAGATTGCGAGGGAATGCCGATACTTATAAAGAGCCACAGTATGATGAGGGCAAGGAGCAAAAGCTGTTTCTGAGGCTGGTAGGAATTGGAGTGGACAGTGCAGCCCACAGGGCAGGGAAAGAAGTGAGGCATTAGGAGAAAGTTCAGGTTGGGTGTAGGGGATGCATGCCTGATGTCTCACTGGGACTATCAGGGCTGCAGGTGTCCCTGGCACTGCTGTGAGTATCTGAGACTGGACATCAGAAAGATAAGAGGGAAAGTCATCTTTCCAGGTACTTGGTGCAGCATCAGAAACGTGCTGTTTGGGGATCACTGTGTGCAATCCTATGGCTTTGGTCAAGAGGGAGATCACTAGACAGGATTACAACTGTTTCTTCTGTCCTTGGATTTCATTAATCCCAGTGACCTCTCCTATTTTCTTTTCTTTCCTTATTTTTGCAGTAAGTCCAAATACTGCTCCGGATGTCACTTTTTTCTCACCTGCATTTAATCACATAAACCACCTTATCTCCTACCTGGACCATTTCACAGTCTTTTAGTCTTTTTGTTAGTTGGAACTCAAGACGTGTGTTTTGAGAAAAACAAAAAATCTCAACATCATTGAGGATCCATTAAATTAATGTGATGTCTCTCCCTGTAGCAAACTGCCATGCAGATGCGTTCAAACCAGAATTATGTCAGTGGTTGAGCCAGCGATCATCTCCTGTAGAGGACTTCTGCTCTAAAAATTCACTTTTCACCACAGTCCTCTCAAGTCCTCTGCATGCCTTACCAGTGCTGCCCTTTTGGTTTTCCTCTCCCAAGGGTGAGGAATTTAGCAACAATTATAATAGCAGTGCTCTTCGTCTGCAGCTGTTCTTGTACAGGACAGGCACCAATCCTTGACTGTATTTAGCAATCAGAAGACAGTGGTGTATCAACTTCAGCTGTCTTCATTGTTCCTTAGGGCAACATGCACAATCTCATCTTTGCACTCCTTTCATCCTTTTTCCCTCATTGATCCCATATTGCTCTGACTCTGCTGCTCACAGTGCTCCCTGTGACCCCTTCTTCCACTCTGCTGTCTTCTTTCATGCCGTTTGAGCTAGCTTTGCCCATCTCTTTCCTCCGTGTCCTGCCTTAAAACTCATGGGAGTGGTGGTCTTCTCACCACTTGCGTTCCCAAGCCTTCTTTCTTCTCAGCATTGATTGTAATTTGTTTTGATCTGTTACCTCATAAGCTCTTTTGGCCAACCATCTTGACTCCTTGATTCTTTCACCAGTTGTCAGGTATCTTGCTGGCTAGCTGATGAAACAGTGTATCTATGTGGTGATAGGTACTGAGCTTAAATTTAGTTGCTGTCCTTCACTTAAGATATCTATAAGAGGAGGTTAGTGCACATCTCCATCTAAATATAGGACATATAAAGGCTTCGGAGTGTTAACTCCGTAGAGAGAGAGGATTTGTTGAGGTAGAGCTATGCAGAAGAAACAGTACAAGGAGAAAGAAGATGCAGCAGTCTGAACAGATCTAATGCATAGTCCTCTCAGCATTGCTGTGGCTCTGTCTTAGGGAAAAAGCCTCTCCCTTGGCTGCTATTGGATGCAGGGGCCCAAAATAGGCTAACATTTGGAGTAGATCTTAAAACAGTCATGAAAAGCAGAATGCGCTTCACCTCTAACCCTGTCACACAGTTGCCTACTCTGTCCTATTTAGACCTTTTTTTGGTGGCCACTGGTTTCAGAGCATTTCCCTTTTGTCCTGCCTGTAACTCTTTGGCTTGGCATACCTACCTCTGTCTGTGACTAGAGCAAGTGTCTCCTTAAGGTGTTTCTGCCTTCAGTGTGCAGATCTGTGACCTTCCCACAGGCCCCAAGGGAAGGATAGCATGGGGATTTTTTGGACAGGTTTCTAGCAGAAGGGCAAGAAATCTGTGCATGATTAACACTTCCCCTAAGAAAGCAGAATCTCATACATTATTATAAATTAACAGAATTGTATCAGAAATATGTCCCCCATCAATTTCTCCTTCTAATTGGAATAACCTGATCAGGTCACAAGATAAAAGCCTGGTGTCAACACTGGGACCCCATTCAAATAGAGAAATTATGAGCTGGTATTCTTCTTGAACCAATGACAAATCTGCTCTCAGAAAACAAAACTAGCCAAAAGGAATTAAAGCAAGACCAGAAGGCACTAAAACAAGAGTTGGAAACTTTACAAAAGGAATTACAGGAGCATCTGGAGGTTTCCCAGAAATGGCTGAAGTGATTTGCAGGCAGAGGTGAACTCGCTGTTGGAGTAATGACTACAAAATGTCCTAAACAGACTGAGAAGGCTGGCTGCAAAACTTCTAGCCTGAATTGGTAAACCCAAAAAGGTAAATGGCAATGATACTGCCATAGATGCTTCAAGGCAGGGAAATGCCAGCTGGGACCACACTAGCAGGGATGAAGAGAAACAAGGAGTCACTGGCTAAATTTCAGCTCCAGGAAGAAATGTCTGGTCACAGACCTGTCATGGTAGCCAGCCATCTGGATGTTCAGTTGGGCCAATCGGAGAGCTTAGGCAAAAACATTTACTGCAGTTCGTCTACTTGGTTGGCAAAGTCAGAGAGTCCTGTGGGAGAGGCTGGACTTCTGTAGGTCAAATAACGCATATACCTAATATCTTTTAGGGAAAACTCCATTTGAGATTTACTTTGCTAAATATAAAAACATGGGTTGAATGAAAGCTGGTGAATATGGAGAGGAAGGAGGAGTCCTAGCAGCAAGCCTGAATAGCCATGCCTGGAGAGTGCTGTGGCTCTGATTTCCCAAAAAAAGGCTTCATGCAAACCTTTGCCTCTTGATTAAAACCATCCACAGATCTGAGTCGACCCAGGTGCAAAGAAAAGCCAGAAGAAAAAGGAAAAGAGAAAATCCTACCTGAACTGCAAGACAAGCTGCAGAAACTTGTGTTTCTGGCCTGTGCAGATGTCAGCAAGGGCTTTCAGGATAAACTGGTGAGGGATCAGTTCAGATGTGCTCGACTGGACTTGGGCTTTCACACTAAGGACAGTGAATGGCAGCCAAAGACACTCCAAGGGGTCTCTGGAGTTTACCATGGAAATTGTGATTCTCCGCTGGCAGCTGTGGACCAAAGGAGGAAGCAGTTTCTGGTGACAGGGATGAAAGACAGTCACTACAAATTCTCTAAGTGCAGTTCTGTATCAGGATACAAATCTGTCTCACAATGTTATTGAAAAATAATAAAAATGAAAAATTTGGCCCACTAAAATGAAATTGAGAATAATGTGAACTTCATTTCAAAACTAGCCCTGTGAAAAGAAGGATTATTATGAACATAAGGCTGCCCTGGGCAGACCATCGCTACTTCCTAGAGAAATTCTCTTTCAGCTCAGGAAATGGAAGGACATCAAACTGAAGAAGCAAAAGTCAGGGACGTGTAAAAGGACCAGCGCACCATTTTTATTTCAAGCTGGACAGCTAACAACAATAATGGGAACTTTGGCGATTGAATGTGTAATAGAATCAGTGAAATGTGAAGGAATTGTAGACGTTGTCTCAAACCTTTACATTTATTAGACTAGACAAGCCAAAAAGACTAGGGATTTGGGAGATCCAAAACGGAACCTCCTAATTGATTTCAAATGGAGAGAATGTCTGGGGAATGTGAACGCATCCAAAAACTGGAAAAATAGATTTTGAAACCTGGACCTCTGTAATTTGAACAAGAAGTGTGAGTAACTGAGGTAATAGATGAACTAATAAGTGAGTTAGAGTTTATCATACCTAGTAACAATAGGAAAAGTATACTGCAAATATGATCTTTGGAAGTTCCTTTTGAAGATGTGGGCTAGCTGAAACAAATGAAAAAAATGATTTTCTAACTGGTTTGCAGCAAATAAGCTGTCCTATTTCCAGGCATAGAAACTATTACAATAGCAACATACTCTGCTATCTTTTCTACAGAGGAAATATGGAAGTGTCAGAAATCTGCTTTGTGACCCAAAAATCTTGGTGAAACTTTACCTACCAAAGTTCTTGCAAGTCTGCTCCAGGACCAAGTCCCTGTTGTTTACTGCTGAGCAGAAGATACTATCAATAAATAAAGAAAAAGGTTTGCTTGCAAGATTTGAATTAGCCCTAAGACACAAGAAAATTGAGACGGTGTAGACGTGGCCTATACTTCATATTCTCCCAGAGCAGAAGTTTTGTATTACTGCTCCTGTTCAGTTGTGGGCTTGTGAATAGCACCAGAACCTCTCCTTAAGTTTGATGAGAACAGAAATCTGTATCAAAAAAATCTATATCCTTCATTAGAAGGACCGCTTAATACCTTCTGGTTTAGAAATGTCTCTGCTGGGTGGTGATCATTTCTTCAGTTCCTGAACCACACCCGCTCCTCAGCATCCCCAGTGTTGCTTTCAAGCCAATGGTATATCAAGCAGCCCTCAGCAGTCACCTGCATCTCTGGCAAAAATTGAACCATTGAGGACTGTTGAAGTTGGCACTTCCAACTTCTGCCTTGCCCTAACTGTTGTTATCTCCTGTAGGGGATCCCTAGACGGTCCCCATCTCCTAATTATGCATGCGGCCATAGGTAGGTGTTGGTTCATCATTTGAAGCATCAGAAAAAAGGACCATGCTGTTCTAGTGACTGCTTCTTTTGTAGTCTACCAGTGTTGAGAATTCCTTTATACTGGCAAAAGGTGAGAGTGGCTTCGTCTGGGGGACAGTATAGACCCAGAAAGAGAATATAGGGATCTTACAGAGAAAATACAGGATACATGAAATTCAGGGGTTCATTAGAGATAACCTTCCATTTGGCAGCTGGAAGAAAATAAATCAGAGTATCACTAGGAATGCCTGGTGATATGAAATTAGCTTAATAGAAAGAGTTTATAAATGTGGGAAGGCTTAAGCTTTCTTTAATTTTGTTTGGTTAAAGTGTGGGAGAACTTTATCTTGACTTTGACTGAAATAAGGTGGCACCATGTCAGTGAACTGAGTTGAGGGGAAGGATGTACATCAGGTTATGTTTAGCTATCAGCCTTTAAGATAACTGTAAGAGCTAGATAACCATGTGTTTTCACCTGCAATAGAGAAAAGGTAATACAGAAAAGAAAGGCTTTTCTTGGTATTCTGGGAAAAACATGAGGCCGGGGATAAGAGAGAGTAGACAAGACACAAAACAACCTGAGAGCAGCAGAAAGTGCACTTTTTTTTCACAGGGAGCTGCAAAGGAGCTTCAAGCAAGGAAACTGCCTGTCTCTGGATCTTTCTTATGTCAAGAAAGCAGGATTTGGTACATTTCTGTAAATAAACAGAATTTTATCAAATACACCATCTCCGTCACCAATTTCCCTTCCTAGCTGGAATAATATAGAATTTTGGCTACCTGCTCACATCAAAAGCAGTCACAAAGCTGCCCATCTTCATGATGAGATGCAGTATGGTAAAAAGGATCAGTGGTAAGAGGTCCGTGTTTTCTACCAGAGAACTTAAATACAAAGACACAGGCTCAAGAGAATCTTCTGCCACGTCTCTTACAAACTTCTTCCGTGAGTTAATTAAAAGTTTGGTTCTCAGCAGATTAATCCAGATTTAAACACACTTTTTTTCCTAGTTGCAGTATCTAGAGAACAGCATATGTTAGAGTGGGAAAAACTCCCAGAAACATAAAAAGTGAACTAGGACAACAGGGTGAATATTCTTTACTGATAAGGAGAGAGAGGTTTGTGATGAGGAAAACATTATGATCAATAATCAGACATACTTCAAACTGAGTGGCTGAGAGGCAAATTGAACAAGTGGAGCAGCACCTGATGTGGCTCATTTTCTTTCCTGCTGGATTGCTGGGTTTGCTCTTTGTGTTAAAGTTTTGGATGATATCTACATAGTTTGAAAAAGACATCCCTGATGTCACACCTATTTATTCCTTTATTTTGCAGGCAGTCTACAGAGAGCAAGATCTGATCCACAACAGAGGATCCTTTGAGTTGTAGTGTTTACCATGCTATCTCAAGCCCTAACCACTTCATTCTTTGTAATTTGATTATTTGGTCACGCCCTGGAATGCAAAGTATTACTCTGATGTATTTGTATAAACCTAGCCTCTTCAAATACAGTAAGTAGCTGAATGATGTATGTTAATGACATGCTCTCAATAATTTTTATAATGCGAGATCTCAGCCCAGACTTAATGTTTAATATCCCTGGGATTCACATTGAAATTATTACACACATTATGTATTCCATTCCTTGGACTTAGAATTAATTTCAAAACAGAGCAAAAGTGCATCCTATTTGTTTTCTTGAGGGAGTTTGCATCAGTAACAGTCTATTTATTCTGGAGTTTCTGAAGTTAGAAATACCTTTTCCCTTTGCTATCTTTGATCTATTCTGATGAATTCTGCAGAACATTTCATTTCTGTGTCTTGCCTCAGTTATGTCATTTCCTCGTAATAAAAGTATTTATTCCTCAGAATAAAAAATATTTATTCTAGCAAAATTTACCTCCTTAAATAAAGGATACAGGTTGTTACAAAACAGCCTCACAGAATCTTTGACATAAAGCTGTCTGCCAAAAATAAACAGGAAAAAATAGCTGCTTCTCTAGATCCCCTTTATGGAAGACTGCATAGGAGAATTCATAATCTGCATTGCTTTGATCGATCATTCAATCTTTGCATTGGTGATGTTTCTAATACAGGGGCTTAGCCTCTGGAATGACTCCAGACAGGATGGAACAAAACAGCTAAACCTGTGTTAGGTTGTGATCTGAGTACTCTCAGGCAATAAATCTTTAATTTGCAAGATTGGCAACAGTCTCAAAATTAAAATTAAAGGAACATTTAGCATTAGTGATGTTCTCAGTGTTGTCAGGAATTGCTTTCCTAGACATTTTTTGAAAGGCTGGGTCTTACTTCCAAGCATACTTCCAAGGTACCCACTAAACACACTAAGCCACCCTTTCATTCCCCTCCCACTCAAAAACCAAGCCCAAGAGGCAGCAGGAAGATGTAAAAGAGGAAAGGGAGTTGAAGCTCCCCTTTATTATAGTCCCACCTGACGGGATGATTTGTTCTAGCTGGTTTCTATCCATCCTGTTGTTCCTGAGCAGGTCTTTTAGTTTTACCAGTGCAAAGAGAAAACCCTGGTGTGAACTAGTCTGCTTAGGAAAAGTGAGTTTCTCCTCAGGCATGAGGACAGCGTGGTGGTGATGCAATTTGGGTGTGTGAGGGCAGAACGATCCCCCACTGTGGCTGGGGGAGGATTTCAGGGTTACCTACACACTTGCTTAAACCTCAGGTATGAACGGTTGCTTGGCCACACAGTCCTCCTAGGCTAGAGCCACAGAGGGCTTCCCATCTAATTTCTCCTTCAGGTGTGCTAAGCCCAAAGCTATGTGGTTCCCAGCTTTCTCCTGCCTGCACGACTTATCCCCATGCATGGGTGGGCATCGCACAGTTGGGCCACTGAGCTGGTCCCACCTGTGTCACAACAAGTGCCGACAGGCTCCTCAAAACATCTTATCCTCCCCACCTCTGATGAATGCTCCAGTAGGTGCTCCCTTAACAGCTCCAGCGTCACACCAGGCAGAGCGAATGGGGGAAATAATGCCTCCTCTCCTCTAATGACTCCGTGAAGTTTTCGTATTAAGTAGAGCAGGAACGGAAACATCCCAACCGAGTGCCCTAATCCCCCCACCATGCCTCCGTACTTGCTCTCCCTGGCTACTTAATTATCTCTTACAAAATAGAGCTGCTTTGCTGGAGATAAATTGGGAACAATCCTCCACAGTTCCTGGCCTGTTAGTTATGGTATTCCCCCATGAGATGTAAGCTTGACGCTTTTTCCAGTAGAGAAGTGAACCAAGGTCTCCTACAGCCTGACTGAAAGATACATCCACTGAAATACTTCTCCTTACCATGAAATGAAGCACATCTCCAAAGGACTGTGTTCCTGCCAATGTGCCTTTCCATATGCAATTACCTTCTTCCCCCTCCTTTGCTTTGGGATGGGGAAGAGGTGGGAATTTGGCCCTGAATGAAAGATTATTAGCTTCTCTCTCAGCAAGGGAAAAGACAGGGACATACAATAAGAATATTAATTTTAATGAGAAACTCAGACTGGCAAGAGAACTTTATTGGCAGAAGTGAAATTAGCTTTTCTACATAAACAGTTAGTGGTGTCAAGGGACTAGTCATTCATTGCCCAGAAGGAAAAAAACAAAACAAAACACAAGAGTCTTTAAGGGTCCTTACTCTCAAGAATGCTCTTTGCTGTTTAATGCAGAGAGGATTTGCTTTGTACTTCAGCAAAAATCAAGTATGAAAGATATCGTCCCTTTCCAGCGTTTTGAAGCAGTAAATATCCAAAAGGAACCAAGTACTTCAGGCTTCTCTCTTGACCCTTTCCCTTCTTCCACACAGTCATGTGCTCACAGGCTCTATGTATATTTTTTTTTAAAGCCATTTCCCAAGTCAGAAGGAGCATTAAATATAAAAATCTTCATGTTCATAATCCTGCCCAGACCCATTTCTGGTTTGGTCCGTCTTGGCAAGACTCACCTTCCCCGGTCCTGCTTTTCCTCGTTCCCCCTCCCTCCTGCCACCCTGATCTTGGAGAACAAGCTGCTAATGATGGGCCATCCTTTTTTCCCATTTCCCCCTTTCCCATTTCCTGGAGCTAGCCCAGGAGGGGCCACCAGGTGATCAAGGTTCCCCATTAGATAACAGATCCTGTGATGACTGGTCACTGAGAGTCCAGAACCAAAGGCAGTTTCTTGCCACTTCTACCACACATGTTAGGATAGCCTCCATACTGCTAGGGCAAAAGCCAGCCAAGCAGCCTACCCAGTAGTTTTCCTCTGTGTGTGTTTGGTGGTAGGATGGGATTTAACCCACAGAGTAAGAAGCCATGGAAGAATTACACATTATACAGATTCCCAGAAGGAAGGTTTTATCTTTTTCCCACCTGATATTGTAAAGAAAAATAACATTTTATGTTGGAGAATGAGAATGCCTGCCACAAAGGGTGTTATTTAGTGGAAGTGATCCTATTTTACACTTAAGAGTAGGGCAAAAAAGCAAATACTCACTGGGGCATATTTCTTTACAGAAACTGGCCACATCTGATAATGTCTTTTTTTTCCCCACACAGCACAATGGGAGGCAAATGTGTGCAGATCCTCTAATATTTCCACCTCCGCACTGGCCAGTCATAACTGCATGGAAAGAGAGCCAGTTCCCCCGCGCATGTCAGCCAGCCACAGCCGGCGTCCCTCTTCCTCCCCCCTTCAGGGCAACCTGCTTCTCTTACCTGTAAGACTTTTGCAGATTATGTTGTGGAAACACTATGGTATCTCACTGTACCTGGGATGAACTAACCCAAGCTATGAAGACTAGTAGGACAGATTCAAAATTTGTTTAGAGCTGGATGAGGAAGCACGTGTCCAGAGTGAGGGAGGAGGTACATTTGACCTTCGTGACCTGTTGCGCTACTTGGACAGGAGGCAGCACGCGGTAAAATTTCTTCCATTTTAATTACGAATAGTCACATGGTTCAGACGCTCTTGCTTTGCAATAGTCTGTCCATGCAGCCAGCCTTTGCTTTTTGCTCAGCTGCCATGAGTTTTTTGCAGGACTGACTCGTGGTATTGACTCTGAAACAAGTCTTGACTCAAAAAGCAGCATTGGAGGCATCGAAACGGCCACTGCCACCCCGCCGCATGGCTACTTTGCCTGTGCTAGAGGTTAGGTTGGTGAGGACATACAGGGTGAAGCTACTGATGGTGAGAGGCAAAAGGAAAAAAGGGCAAAATAGCCCCTCCTAGAGCCTGTAGCTGTTGCCTGACTTCCCTGGGCTCCAAGCAGTAGCAAGACCAATAAGCCCCACTGCTGAGGAATTTCTCCTTCCTCCATCCCGGTCCCTCGCCCTGGTTTCTCCCTTCCTCCCTTCAGAGCCAGAGCAGCTAGGCAGGCATGTCTGGGAAGCTGGATCTGCCTCTGCGGTGCTGACATGCGTGGAGAAAGACTCATTTACACCAACTGAAAAATGGCCATAAAGCATCTATTGACTGATCATAACACACTTTGTCAAAGGAAGATGATTGTTTATGCTTAAACATTCACTTTGTTTTTTCTGAAGATAAACAGCAAATCCCACCTATGCCCGGCTGCCATGTCTCGGTAATTCTGAACACACTCAGCTTACATGTAACTTTGCTCATCCTTTTTCCCATCTTGAATTCAGGATAAAAATCTGTCTCAGAATATATTCCGCTTTAATTAAACAAATATAGTCAAGATTCAGAGCCATCTGTATTTCATACCATACCTCGTAATGTCTCAATATCACAAACTCCAAGGAGTAACACTATACATTAATGGGAACATGTGTCATATCTACTTGCTCTTTATGACTTACAGGCTATCTATATTATCCCCATGTCTCCAAATCTCTGAAAACAAGTGTAAATAGTAATTCTTATTAACTGCAGAGACACCTGCACTGATATGGACAAATCTGGTCAACAGCAGGTTCCCCTGCTGTTTTACTAAGCCAGCAACATGCTCCTGTCTCTGGCAGATGCTCCCGTTTTCTATTACTTCTAAGCAGATACCAACTTTATGCACTTTTTGAAATTCCTTTCAGGAACCAGTGTCCTTCTGGCTACCAAGGGCCTTTTGCTGGAACAAAGCAATGAAGAGATCAGGGAGGTACCAGGAGACTGAATTTTGGTCCTGAAAATTACTGGCAGCTTTTGTAATCTTCCCATATCCCTTCTGCCAGGGATTAGCAGCAGCGAGAAGGATAGGTTTACTGGGGAAGTCTTGTAAAATAAACAAACATTACCAGTCTAAGCATCCACCCATTAAATACCAGTTAAATTACCAGTTTAAGCACCTAGGATTACTAAATACCTTTCCTGGGCACACTAATAGGTAATACTTCTCTTCTTGAAAGCTCTGAGTATTTGTATGAAGCAAGAACAGCATTAGGGAAAAAAGTAACATAGCATCAACCTGGGAAAATACAGCAATAAACAAACCCAAATGAATGATAAGTGGAACACTCTCCACAGTGGTTTTTGACTATTCCTGCAGCTCATGGAAACACGGGGCTTCAGAGACCTCTTGGGTCATTTACTGCAAAGCTGGGTGATGGCAGGCAACAACTTTACATAATTCTTTTCTTAAAATGAGGAAGCGCCATCATAAAACTTTCCAGGGTCCTGCCCCATTTTTTTTCTACCAGGCATCTGTCCCCAAACCATACTGTTGTTGTTTGCCCCACACAAGCCCTGAAGGGAGCTATGACCCTTGCAGAGACAGGGAGCTGCTGGGCAGGCATCAGAGGTAGCGCGGCTCTCCACAAGGCACTGCTCCTCCTGACTTAGCACCATGTCCCCACATCCTTCCTGGGACCTTAGCCATTTTCAAAGTCCTGTGGTTATTAGAAGAGGAAGAAATATGAGGGGCCAGCATCTTATAGGGGCTAGTCCTGAAAAATGTACTGGCTTCCAATGCAATGGACCATTTTCCTTTTTGTTGCACTTCTTGGAGGAAGAGGCAACTGGGTTTATGACTGTTTTTAAACCTTTTGTTCCCAGAGATGCTGGAGGGGACAGTCAAGAGCTGCACACCACATACTGAAATACCTGAGCAGCTTCATGCACGCAGGCACAGCTCTGCATGTGTGGCCCAGCTGGGGACCGTGGGCCCTTTGGCACAGAGTCCCGCGGCCGGAGGTTTCTGCCTCAAAACCACCGTGATTAAATCACAGTATGGTATTTCCAAGTAAATGCAGTGGATTAAGGGGAAGCATAGCTTGTGGAGCTAAGTAGAGCTTTCCTTTGTTCAGAAGCAAGAATAGGGCCAATATAGATATAGGGACTAGCTACTTCTGTGTCTTAAATAGAAATACAGATGTCTGATGTACTAAACCAGAGTCTACAAGAGACCTGCCAGGACAGCAAATTAAGAGTGCACAGAAAAATGAATACAAGCAGTGAAATTAAAAGGCAGCATTTTTAGAATTGTTAATTGTATGGTAATTGGAAGTCAAAGCAAGGTCTATTTAAAAATCCAGGTTGTCTACTAGGAGTCCGCAGACCAACAGCACGTCAACAAAAATTAAAAAGGAGGCAAGATTTTAATTGTAAATGGGATACTAATCATCAGCAGCTTAGTTTCCCAAGTGTCCGTCAGAGATGGTTGCTTGACATTTTACATTTTACTCTTTGCTTTAACAAAAGCTCACCGATGGCCTGTATATGGGAAGGTACCTAATAACTGGTATCTACTACATATTTAATTAGATAGCAGAAGTGTCCATTTGGATCAATGTCCAAAGCCTCACCTATAAGTGCTTACATCCTAATTCTGTAACTAGGGTTGTGCGAGTACATCTACAAATGTCTACAGCAATCAGTAGTACAGTGGCAGAGGAGTCAGCACTGCATGTGAATATTACTGTTCATTTTTCCTGCACCCCGGCTTTGCTGAAACACAGGCCAAAGTACTGTCTTCGTAGGATTTCTTGGGAAATATGACAGAGTTAAACACCAGGGCTAATATGTGTAATTCTCTGACAGGCAGATATTAAGAGTTCCCAGATACCTTTCTTGCTTATGCAGGGAACATGCAGCACATTATGCTGGGGTCACATATAGGGATTTTCACTCATTCCTTGGAATGATGCTCAGGACACGCCAAGAACATCTCCCTGGAGACTTAGCCCAAAGTATCTAGTACACTCTCAGTGTGAGTATATTCATTTCTAGCTGAGAAATTTAGCTCAGAGAATTTTCAACCAGATGACGATTATCTACAAATGGAGGTAATTTCACAAGGCAAGCTCCCCACTGGAGCTGAGATGAATTTGTCTCATCCCACCACCACAGTTTAGTGCACAAGTAACTCTACCTCCTGGAACAGGTAGGATGGTATCAGGTATTTCTTTTCTGTGTGCAGTGATGACAGAAACGTAATTTGCAGGAGCCTCATCCTGTTTAAGTAATTTTCTGCTATTTTTTCCGTTAGCAATGGAGGAAATCTGCCCACTGCTGAATGCCAGCTAGGCAATTAATACAATCATTTCTTCATTTCTGCTCCTCAAGACTCCAGCTCTCCTCAGTGGATGAGGGTTAGTACAGCAACCTCAGTCGCTATGACTGACTCAGAAAAATTGTGTGTCTGTTAAGCTTGGGCATGTAGGGCGTCCGTTCTCCCAGGCACTCTGGGCACTGTCAGCTTGCATTTTAAAGGCAATACGGATAAGAATAACTCCTTACAGTGAAAAGTTTCACCAGACCGTACAGCTCCCAAAGGCTCCAAGCCAGAGTGATATATTTCTGCTAAGGATTTTGCCACAAAATATCTAAATAGCTACAGAGTTTTTTCTAAGATGACCTTACAGGTTATCTCTTGTATAGCCTGGGTTAAGCACTCAGAAAGGGTTTATCAGGAATCATTCATTCATTTCAATTCCAATTGGCTGTGTAAAGTCATCTGGCTATGTATGTACCGTTATCCTGTATCCATCACCATGTGTCGTGGTTTAACCCCAGCCAGCAACTAAGCACTACACAGTCTCTTGCTCACAACCCCCACAGTGGGATGGGGGAGACACTCAGAAGAGTACAAGTGAGAAAACTCGTGGGTTGAGATAAAGACAGTTTAATAGGTAAAGCAAAAGCCGTGCACACAAGCAAAGCGAAACAAGGAGTTCATTCACTACTTCCCATCGGCAGGCAGGTGTTCAGCCATCTCCATGAAAGCAGGGCTCCATCACGTGTAACAGTTCCTTGAGAAGACAAAACACCATAACTCCAAACATCCCCCCCTTCCTTCTTCTTCCCCCAGCTTTATATGCTGAGCATGATGTCATATGGTATGGAATATCTCTTTGGTCAGTTGGGGTCAGCTGTGCCGGCTGTGACCCCTCCCAACTTCTTGTGCACTCCCAGGCCTTGACTCTGTGTAAACACTGCTCAGCAATAACTAAAACATCCCTGTATTATCAACACTGTTTCCAGCCCAAATCCAAAACATAGCCCCATACTAGCTACTATGAAGAAACTTAACTCTACCCCAGCCAAAACCAGCACACCATGGTATCGAAGTGCCCTCTTCATGTCCCTGTTTATATTCATTATTCATGAACCTTTGTGTAAACAGGATTTTGTTCCCTGTGAAGGTTTGGAGGATGACTCTTCTTCATACAAATGGCCACATTCATATGTTGATGGTGGTTTCTGTGCACAACAAAATATTAGTTACAAGGCCTATCTGCCATGTATCATTCATTATTCTTCCATTTCAAATGTTTCCCCATACCCAGTCAAGAGACTTCAGTGACCACTCACTCGCTCAACACCAATAGCGAACAGTAGAAGTGAACAACTTGTGAAGACCACCTCCCAAATCACAAACACTCTCTTATAGTGAGACCTAACACAGCTAAGCCCTGGTCCCTCGTAATGGTTTCCAAATACCATCCTAGTGCAGCCACAGCAGAAATCTGGATTGTCTCACCAACAAGCAGAAAACAGAGAAAAAGTCATGTTCCCCAAGCGACTGATTCAAAATACCAGAAGGAACTGATTGACACCATTTTCCTTCTAACTAGGGCTTTTTGTGCACCTGAAACACTTTTAATTTGTCATGCCATGTCCATCTTCACCCAGGGGCACACAAAGAAGTGGATGTGTATTCAAAGAACGAGGTGCCATTTTCATAATGGAAGGACTGAAACATTTTCAGAATGGAAGGACTGAAGCCAAGGCTTCAACAGGGCACCAAAATGGGAGATTTCATCTGCACTAGTGCAGACTACCCTGCATCTCTGAAATCAAATTAATGGGATCTGCTCTGCCATCAGAACATTTGTACATAAAGCATCTGTTTAGGAATGTAAATATTGGCTTTGAACTCTAATTTTTGGCTCCCATTTTGAAATCTTGTCCAAACGAAAATCCTAGAAATCAACTGCAAGGTCAAAGCATAAAATCTAGCAAGTAAATAGTACAAAATCCTGAACTAAACACCAAGGAATGCAGGAGTGCCAATGTAAAAATAGCAATAAAGAACATTTAAGTAGCTCACATGAGCATTTAAGACAAGTCCGATGGCATCCGCTTCAGTAGGAATGCACCTCAGTCCATGCCATTGCAAACAATTAGGTGCAATGGAAGTTCGCAGTCACATTTGTCACAAATACGGTAGGAGCCTGAGTCACACGGGGAACATGATGCATGTAAATACAGGACAAAACCGCTTACGAGTAACCTGCATAAAATCAGATCAGAGAGCAGGAAAAATGAAATGCAGTAAGAGACAACTGAAAATTGGTTTGGGCACCTTTCTTCATAGTATGTAAACTTACTGCCACCTGTTTGTTTAGTAGTAAGCAGACTCCATGAATTAGTTTAAAAGGTGACTTTCAAAAAATATTTAGCAGGAAGAGATGTTGTGGAGAGAAAGCTTAGATCTTCCAGAGTTATTATCTTTCTTGTGCGAGGATGTTGCGTGGCCTCCACAGTCATCCAAAGTGGCAAATGTTTCCCAGAATGCTCTGGGAGAGCTGACATACTGAACTAATCTTTAATTTATTGATGTACTACTTCACTGAGAGATGTAGTATATCAATAAATGGCTTTAGTTAAGAAGCTAAGGTCTAAGAAGCAGTGGTAGGAGCTTGCAAAAGTACATCAAAGCTTACAGAAAATAAAATCAAGAGCTTGTGGGAGAAAATTGATGTTTAGGAAGGACAGAAAGAACAAACAAACATCACAAACTTTTAAGTAGGAGTTTTGTACAAGCAGCATTGTTGGCCATCTTAAACGCTTACACATTTTGCAGGTTTCTACATCCTTCTTGGTTGTCCAGCAGCTTATAAAAACATTATTATGCAATAAATAATAGTAGTCACCAGTAACAAAAAGCAATTGCCCTAGGATGAAATAGGAAATCTCTGTCCTACTTAGGGCAATGTGGTCTCGTAACTGATAGCTTTTTTGAGATGATATACTCCAAATCACTTAGCTTGCTACTCCAATTGGCAGTGCTTAGAGGCTTGTTTAGCTTGATGGTAAGCTCAGCAGACAGGGAAAGGAGTAAAAGCAAATACGAGTTCACTCAACACAGAAAACAGTATTTGCAGCCTTTTTTTTAAACTCCTGTCTTTTTTTTTTTATAAAAACAATTGAAAATATGAGAAAACTAGTATATCCACCACAGCTGCAGAAGTGCAGTACCTATCTGCAGCTGGTATCTCTGTATACATCTGTTGTCTTCTTATCTTCTGCACGCATGAGTGTTAATGGTCACTCCCCGTTCCCAGCCCATGGAGGAGGCGCATTGCCCCATGCCTGTTCCCAGGCAGAGCTCCCAGAGCTGGATCCCTCAGCCCACTCACAGCCTTCTCTGCATTACCCCAAAGGACATGCAGAGCTAAAGACATCAGGTGGCACAGGAGAGCAGGAGGACGCAGTGCCACGGCAGGTCCTTCACACAATACGTGGCAAGTGAACAAGCGAATCATACAGAATTATATTGTCTGCCACACAGAGAAAAGGATGTTCTTTGTCTAAAGTTTTTTATCATAGAATCATAGAATCATTTGGTTGGAAAAGACCTTTAAGACCATCGAGTCCAACCATGCCTGTCCACTGCTAAACCATGTCCCTAAGCACCTCGTCTACCTGTCCCTAAGCACCTCGTCTACCTATAGTTCCTTAAATCAACATCTGTGGGTGACATGCTGCTGTTACTGGCATTGCGTGAAAAGCTGCTGGAGATAAAGGGAGAAGCTGTTGCAATTGAAGATATGGGCCAGGACACTTGAGGCAGGTCTTACTCCTTGCTCCTGGGTAAAACTATTCAGAAATGTGGAAGTGCTCTCCCACCATGGGAAAATGCCACTTCTACAACCTGGACACATTCCTGCAGAATACAACATTTTTGTCAAATTTCCCTGCTAGAACTGGGCAAGTTTCCCACAAGCATCGAGTTTTCTGCCAGTCTTCCCCTGCATCACCCTGAAACCTTCAGGAGCCCCAGGCGGGACAGGGAATCTGTGATGTCAAACACACAGAGCTGAAAGCAGGCAAAAAGGAGCCTGATCCTGCTGCCTAATGGCTGTGCCATTGCTGGAGAAGGTGCATGATCGCAAGCTCCAGCCCTGCTCTTACTTCTGCTGCTCCTGCCTCTTGGGCAGCCATGGGGCATTGAGTCCCATGCCACAAATTAACTGAACTGTGCCACAGGACCAGCCCACACCCCCATGGCTGGCATGTCCGTGCTTTCCATGTCCTCTGGTTCAGTGTGTGGACACACTGGGGTGGTCCCTGTACAGCCAAACAGCAGAAACACACTTCACAGTTTCATGCATAACCCTGGTCAGTGATAAGACTTTTGATTCAGGGAAAAAAAAAATAGATGTGCCTCTTCTGCTGTTACAGCTTCCCTTCCCTACTTCAGTGTCTTCTAAAAGTTCTTCCAGTTTCCTTCCCTTGAGCTCTTCCCCTGATGTGGCCCTTTCCTCACAGCCTGTGCTATCTGCAGGGTGCTCGGTGGGCTCTTCTGGGCTCCCTGCAGCTCCAGCTCTCTCCCTCCAGCTCCCTTTTTTTCTTCAAAAGAGCTAACACGAGTGTCAGCTAAGGAAGTGAGATGAATCTCTGCTAACAGCTGCTCCTTAAAATCTTGCAAAATTGGTAAGTCCTGGGAACGTTGTTCACCCGGTTTACAGCTCTGGAGCACACCCTGGCCCTGGCCCTTTCCACTCTGATGGGTTCTTGAGCTCGAGTGGAGCTGTTGAACAAGCCTTTGCTACGTTCAGTTTCTACGCCAGACGCATCTTCGCAGATGAAAATCACTTGTGCCCCAACACATTGTTTTATATTCAAAAATGCAACAGCACTCATTTATTGCAGATTTCACCTGTGCACAGCCTGTATTCGTGTTGTAATTTCATTTAACATGTAGCTCTTAATGTCACAGGCATCCTCTAGCATTTTAGGCAGGACATCCAGGTCAGATCTGGGGATGTTTGGTCAAGCAAGAGGGTGCCTGGCTATGGAGGTCTTTGCTGTCTCGAGCTCTCAGACACCTTGCAGTATTGCTACTCCAGCTTTCACTTTAAATCAATCCGACAGTTACAAATTTCTACAATGTCTTTGCAGTTTCAAAGCTTCCTCTTGAATTTCATAGTCAGGCAAAGCTGCCAGTGAAAACAATGAGCCGTTTGCCTGAGTAATGAGCATAAAATTGGAGCCGAGGTCAGTAAAAATTATTGCAGGAGAAAGGCTGCGATAACTGAGTATATGCAGCGCTCCTGTTAGCTCCCTGTCAAAAGACTAAACCTTTCATTCTATAGATCTTTTTATAACCCCCCCCCATCTTACAATTTTCTCTACAAAACAACCACGGATTTAATCTGACTTTTAAAGAACAGAAGGAAAGGAAACACCCTGTACCTAATCTGCGTCTGAAAGGTAAAGAGGGAATTTTATATAAAACAGAGCAAGTCAGAACTTTTTTATTTCCATTTTTATTGGGGCTCTGATTTTAAGTTGGAGAGCATTTCAGAGAATTCTGCTGTTTTTTTTCCCAATGATATGTTTTTAATCCTCAACTTCACCGGTAGTCAATTGCTTCTTCTGTCCCTTGCTGCCCACCTCTGACTTACTGTCAGTATTTCTGTCTGACTGTATCCACAGCCCTCCCTTGCTAAGCTCAACATCTGCGCTGAGATTTCTCCCTACAACCATGAAGCCAAAAGCCTTAGTATAACCTGGAAGTCAAGCAAAGTCAGCTGCGAGAGACTGAATGGAAGAGGGGAAAAAACGACGACTGTGCGTACTGAACACTTATTATAGTGGGAGCTAGCAACAGGCAGAGTAAAAATTGACCTGAAAACAGGAGGGAACAACATGGGGATTTTTAATCTTTATATATATGTATCTTTTTTTATGATGCAAAATCTGTTATTCCTATAAACTGTTATTAAGGTGAGCTGGGCAAAAGGTTCTTGCTTTTTGTTCTAAAGATTAAACCATGTCTGTAAACCATTCTAAAGATTAAACCATGACTGCAGAGCCAGTATTATTGTCAAAAGCATGACAGAAACGAAACCTGAAAAAATGAGGGTAACATACTTCTAGTCAGAGGATTTAAAGCTATTTGTTATTTTTTCGTAGTATCTCTTTAGCATACCCAAAATTGGTTAGGAGAAAAGATCACTGTTATTCAGCATCTAAATTAAAGGCTGATAAATTTTATTGTTCTGAAGTGTTCTCTTTTAGTCAGCCAAGGTGATCTCCAGCAAAAATGAGGAAGATATTTGTTCTTATCCTTATGAATCAAGTGGAATGAAAGAAAAGTGTGAAAAACTAGAAATTCATATTTATTATTTCATTATGTCTATACTTCATACTTTACTCTATCCTTTTTTTCCCATATTCCAGGGCACATTCTAGGATGCCACTTGCAGCGCTTTTAGGAGAGGCCACATAAAAATTAGTCAGACCACTTTTGCAAAAAGCCTAGAGGCAAATAACACAATCTTCCGCTCATTTTAATAGTATTAATAATGATAAAAATTAATAATAATGATGATGATGATGATGATGATTTGGAACAACTCTCCAGCAGAAACACCCATTGTAAGAAACAGAGGATGCCATGCTCACTTTAAGGATTCATGAAAGAGCTCTGCTGAAAGTTGGTAGAAATTTGACTTACGGGTCTTTAAATAAATGCACTTTTTATCAGTGATAATGTTTTCCCAGAAGCTGGATGACAAGCTGAATAGGCGGCAGATTTATGTACGTAATAATGTCCATACTCAAAAGGTGTATATTAAATAGGGCAGGGATCCAAATGACATACAAAAAAAGGCTGTATCAAAGAAGGTGGCACAAGCTTTCCCACCAGTTCACTGCTTTCAGCCCAGTTTCAGGAGGAAACAAGGTTTCCGCAATCAGGCTGTCTGTCAGTCAGTCCTCCCCTAATAATTCTCCAACCCATTAGCGACTTTCAGACAAATTTGAAAAGAGCAATAGAAGTCTCAAAGATATTAAGTTCCTACAAGTTTCATAAAAATGAACAGCTGGATAGAGGAGAAAAACCCTGATTAATACCTCGGCGGAAGGGAGGAGAGGCAGACTGCCTGTGCTAGCTCTGCTGCCTGTCCCCAGCCTCCTGCCCGGGCACCTCGGTCCAGCCTCAGCCCCCAGCTCTGGGGTTCAGGCTCCCTACAGTTCTGCTTCCTGGCCGGCAGGCAGCAACGCAAGGCAGCAAGCAGAGGTAGCTGCAAAGCAGTAGGAAGGCAGGCTTTGCTCACCGTGCTGCCTGTGGAGCTACTTGTTTCCCTCCCCAGTTCAGCTGCTCATAAACATTGCTGTTTCTGAAACCACAGGGTTTGTTCTTCTTCCCTGGAAGAGGAGAGGGGATATGAAGGCCAGTCAGCTTCCCTTTGGAAACACCTGTGTGAAACTTGTCTTTTTTCTTCCAGTCTTGTTCGGCTCAATTCATTCATTGAATCTCAGCTTCATTATGGAATAGCTTTGGTCAAATGGAAATGGCATTATTCAGTGACTAAAGTGGATTAAATCAAAAATCTCTCTTAGCTCTTCTTGTGGTTCTCAATATTCAATTGGAAGTCTATAAAACAAAGCTTTCCCCTTGTCTTTTCAAAGCCACCAGGAAAAAACAGCCAAGATGTCCGAAAGACACATGCAACAGGGAGCTAGGGAAATTCTATTAAAGAGTTCATTAATAATTGATATATAAGAATATTTTCTTGTGGAGGCAGATTAACCTTCAGTTCCTTCCAGGAGGAGCACAGTTCTGAAGAATGTTGAGAGAATTTAGGTGTCTTCATTAAAAAATGCGAAGGGCAGTATGTAAGTTCCTCACCATAGTGGGTTTTATTAAGAAGTGAAAGGGAATTGAAACTGGGTTTTAGAAGACAGTTATTCAATATGTCTTATGCTAACAGTTGCTGTTCCAGAGGAAGTCTTTGGAGAGAAGAGTGGAGGCAAAAAGACCAACCACAGAGGTACCAGCAGCAACAGGCTCCTTAAGTCTAGCTGACAGTTTTGGCAAAGCACAAGACCGACCGGGGTTAGATGTCATCGGCTATTTATGGGGATTTGCGTATTTATTTATTTCATTTTTGCATTTCGAAGGGGGAGAACTGTGCTGCTTCTCTATTGACTGCAGAATGCACTTTTTAAAAAGTCTAGGCAAATTTTAATACCCACAACCCAAGCTAACAATTAATAGGAGCTGCATGCATAAATTCTTATCCTCATTCCCCATTCAGATTCTGCTCCCTTCCCACAAGAAATGTGATTGCTGAGAGGTAAGTATTTTCTTTCCAGGGAAGAGAAAAGAAATCGCCTGACCTCCCAGTTGACTGGCATTGCCTGACCTCTCATTGACCTCGCTGCAATTGCATACCCACTGCTTAGAAAAACAAAGCCACCTTTCAAAATAGGCCCACTTAAACACTGTGCTTGGGGAAGGTGATGGGGAAGGGAAGCACTACCTGTTCAGTTTTAACATTTTAATAACTCGACAAAACACAGAGAGGAGAGGCAAAGTTCTGGGAATGTCTTAGGCTAAGTTTTCTCCCCATTGCCAACAGCCTTTCTATTGTTCTTCCATGAATTTCTCATCCTGCTATTCCAAAAGTGAGATCAAACCCAAGGAAACAGGAGACTTCTTTAGCTGTTGCCCATTTGATCACTTTCAGAAAGCACAGAGGAAACTCTTAAGACCAGTACTTAACATTTTTCATAATGAAGTTTGAAAAATCAGATGCTTTTAGAAAACATCTAAGCAGGTGGGTCACATGGACCAAGCTCTTCGGACAGCAAAAGACAAATTCATCTGGAGCTCCTTTATTCACTGGAGCTCTGTCAGGATGAATTTAGTTCTCTGGATCTTGATGCTTCTTTTCCTCTTTTCCATTAGTAATAGAACACCACTCCCCAATTGTCTATTTTTAAACACCTTTTCCAGAGAAGGCAATATGAAGCAATGTGGGCTCGCAGTACTGCTGACGTGTTCCCCCACCGTCTCTGTTCACACCCCACGGGCCCCCTTTCAGGTAGCCAGGGACCAAGTGAGACAAATGCACGGGGTGTACAGATGCCCAGGAAATAGTTTCTATAGCAACAGCAACTACATTAAAGCATTTTGAACTTTCTTCCTCCTCATCAAACTTTAAGGTTTCAAATATCATATAGACTCTGAACAGGCAAATGCTATTTTCTTTATAGCGATCTCTGCCCTGCTCTCATCAAAAACGGTTGTGTGTTGAGGGGAATTCTGCTTTTTCACGCCGCCAGAGATGCAGTGTTTGCCTCCTGATGCGAGTGAACTTGCTCCCTGTGAACAGCAGCGCAACTGCAAAGTGACTGGCTCCGCATCCGACTGCCTTTAGACCATTGCTAGGACCACATCTCTCTGCGGCTGTGGCTGCCATTTGTGGCACGGTATCAAGGTTGCACTGCAAGTAGTGTTGCCAAATATGCTGGAACAGGTATGAGATGCTTTGTATGCTGAATCCTGCTCTGTCTTCTCTCCCCTGCCCCAAGAACATAAATTCCTGTGTACCTCAGGACACAGGATAACTATTTTTAACACACGCAAATGTTCACTTGCAATGCTAAAAAGAGGGGAGGGAGGAGAAATATTAAAGGTAATAAAAAGGATATAACCAGGAGTAAAGGTAATAAAACTGCAAAAAGAAGTAACACTGAAAAATCAGGGGAAAAGCTTCCCGATAGTGAGATCTAATAAGCCAGGAAAGACTCCCAAAGGCAAAGGGTAGAAGCCATATCACTTGGGACATTTAAAAGAAGACATGACACAACAGCAATAAATAGGCAGCTGCAAACAGTGCTCACCAGCTAGGGGAGGGGTGGGCTAGGATGACCTGGTAGATACATGCCACCTTTAGGATCTCTGGTCCACTTGTATTTTGCTTTTAAAAATCTCATGTTACGTGCAAGTGCCCCCTACTGCAGCCTGAGTCTTTGAAGGAGAGAGAGTTTGTGTAACTCAATATCTTATGTTTCATTACCATTGGTTCTTATTTAAATGCTGCATTGTTCCATCTGCTTCGTAGCTACACTACGTGTGACGGACTAATAAACACAAAATAATACAAAAATGGGTATTTTATGTGGTATCTTCCTCCTTCAAAATCTTGCAGATGTTTGGGTCCCAGTGATATTTCTTAGAGGATGGAGTTTGCAACTGCTATAATTAAGCAATACAGTACCATTAAGTCACTCGAGAGGAAATTAGGAACTAAACTAGTGCTGTGTGCCGAGGAAGCCAAAATTGTGAGCTGAGATCTTTATTCAGTGCATGAAAGTCTGCCTTTTTCTAGTTTACTTTAAAAGAGGTGTTATTCCTATTACACACCACCAGAAGATGTAAAAAGCGAATTAAATCTGTATTCAATGTTTATTTTACATGTAAATTGGCATCTTAAATTGTGGGAAAAATATGTTTTTGTCAACAGTGCTTTCTGTTTTGGTAGTACTGTATTAGTTTTTAATGGGCAGGAGAAATGTGCCGATTTGGAGGTTTTCCAGGGGTTTGGCAGTATTCCACTGCGTCAGCACTGAGTAAAAAAGATGTTATTCCTTCTTGTTACAATAAGAACTGGGTAAAGGTAATGTCACTTCTCTGAGCCATCCTGGCAGAGCTCCATCTACAGAGAGGCAGTTAGACCAAAACAACCACAGTGTGAGACTTGGAAATGCTGTGTGGTAGGATATGAACTCCCAGTAACCTGTCTGGGACAGTCATACTAACACTGCTTATACACACCAGCTTCCGCGGCAAATAGCCCAACAGGGTCAGGAGTGTTGTATCTAAAGGAGGAGATGACTGTCTCCCAGACAACACCGAAGGATTAGAGCTTGGATAATCCACTATCACAAGAGCCTCACATCAGAGGACCTGCTAGCTCACATGGAGATTTACAAAGCAGAGGAAAGCTTTTCTGATTGCTTTCTTCGATGCTGATTTTAAGACGTGCAAGGTGGCCCATCTTCATACAGCTCTCTTTGGGCACTCGCCTCTGCTTCCTGCCAGCAGATCTGCATCTTTGCTAGAAGACCATCTTCTCGGATATCCGCTACCTGCATCCCCAGAAAGACTTTTGTTTTGTCTTTGACAGCCTGCAGACAACTTCTCAACCTTGACTTTGAAGCTGTGACCGTCCCCCAAAGAACCACAGAGTTTGCCTGACTCCAAGAAGTCTTCGTAGATCCCGAACTTGTCAAAAAGTATTGTCCTTCCTCTCCCCTTTTCAGGTGATGTGCTTTCACTCAGCTACATATAGAAACACTAGCAAGATATTGATGTACATTTTCAATTTAGATCTTGGACTGATCTTTCTGCCCCTAAATTGCCACTTCAACAAATTGCTCTACTCACTGGTCTTGACACGTCTCCCGCGATCTTGTATGAGGCTAGAGTTTGGCAGCTTTCATAGACGCGGTTATCTATTCTTCCTCTCGTTTCCAGGCCCACATACACTCTTCATTCCTCTCTACTTACCTACCTTGACTGAGTAAAATTTACATAAAGGGAAGCTCTCTGTTTGCATACAAGTGAATAAATAAGTCTACCATAATCTAAGTGATCCCAAAGCCTTCCTGCGCTCTCACAAGGCCACTCATAAATGTGCCAAAGGAAGCCAACAAGGTGCCACCTCCCTGTCACATTGCTCCTGAGGTCAGATTTCAAGCTTGGTCTTTCTGGAGTGAGCTATTAACTGCATTGCAGCAGCAAATTCCAGCCACCATGAACATCATCCTATTGTGCACACTGCTGTGCAAAAAAGTAAAATAAGAGAGAGCCCTCTTCTGCAGGGTTTGGCAATCTAAACAGGTAAAACAGATTAAGAGATATGGCAGAGAAGTTTTAAACAGTGGTTGAACCCACAGACATTTAGAGTAACCAGTTAAAGTTTATCCTGCCCTGTTTTTCCTCAGTGGGAAGCGGCACTGCCACTTTGATGTGCTACACTGGCATAACAACATGCTCAATCATGCTAATCATGCCACTTTTGTGGTTAGAAAATTAAGGCGAGGCTTCAGAGGGGGAAGGTGAGGACCTGAACCTGTCTCCAAAAGGCAGTCCTATGGGCTCCCTCTGCAGTCGTCCAGATGCCATTTGTCTTACCCCAAAAGATGATGTCCCTGTGTAGAGGTGCACAGCCCTCTCCATGGTCTTTGGAGGCGCCAGGAGATGAGCTCAGCTCAGACTAGTGGCTCTTCACTAGCTTTACAGAAACACAAGTCTCACCCTGTGCGACTTGACAGCAGGTCTGTGGCAGCACTGGGAATGAGTCTTTTCCCAACCCTCGCCTCCTAGAAGGACGCGTTCATTTCTCCAGAAGGAAATAAGTCTTTGTGGGTTATATATAGGGTATGGCAGGATACAAAATACCCCGTTATTTGGCGAAGTCAATTTATTCATGTCGCTTATTGGAATGCCAGACACTGCTCGAAGAGTTTTGAAAGGCGAGAATCGTCTTTGTCTCATATAAAGTCTCTGCATAAGGGGAAAAAAAAATCCTGTTTGTCAGCTGCTTCCTTGATTATGTTCAGTAAGAGTACACAGGGCTGGTTTTATTTTCACTTGGCAATTTCTGTGTTGCTATGACTTCACTAATCTCCAGTCCATAAATCATTTGAGTAAACAACACACCAACAAGCTCAAATCCAGAGGAAATTTCTCCAAGGCAAGTTTTTTTTATCTTTCTGTTTTAAAGGGAGAACTCAGGAGATTCCTCCTACATGGGATGTCACCATGAGAAAAAAACTCCTGACATTCCCGAGGTTTAGCTTTAAAGCGTATCATTAAGTGTAGGTATTAAAGTGAATAGAGAATAGCACAGAATGGTCAGCTGAATTTTTTTCTCTCTCTGAGTTCTGCTCCCTCTTGACCCTTACATGAGGATCCTTCTGTTGACTAGAGGGTCTCTGCTTCTCCTCCCACTTCAAAACCCTTCTTCCTAGCAACAGAAAAACTATCGATGTGTGGAGGCTTTCAAGGCAGCCCATAGCTGTGCTCCCTTGAATGTCAAAAGGGGTTGGTCTCACAGCTACAAATCAAATGTCATTTTACTTAATAATGTATTTCATAGCAGTCTGTATCTCATCTAAGTTGTTTAGTTGCACATCTATCCTTTGAGTTTTCTCTATAGCTGCAATCCAGCACAAATAACCCTGGGATAGGGGAAATGTGCCTCAGCTTTATAACACAACTTAAAATATAATCCCACAGGGAAAAACACTTCATAGGAATCAGAGGCAGGAAAAACAACATGCAGAGATGCACTTACATGAACAGGTAGTCAGCTGGTCTAAGTCTCCGCTGCCTTGTATCTTGCTATTAACACAGTGCAGAATGAGTTCAAAACAAGGAAAACAACGAAAGACCCAGAAGGTAATATTCACACCATTGCCCACTTTGTGCAAACGTTAGTAGCCACACAATGTGAAAAACAAAACCAAACTGTGTACCCACAGTTTTGTTCATGAGGGGGGCTACATAATAAGATACCTCTGGGATACAATCAGAATGTTAAAAATCTCTTTTGCAGGCTGTGCATGAAGATTTTATGTGCCAGCCTTTGGGAACTACTGGCCTGGACAGACTAGTGGTGCCATGGACTGGCTAGAGAAGGATGGTGTGGGTGCCTTGTAATCATCTTCTGCTGGGTGAATTGTATAGTCCTTCTTTATAACCAAAGTATTTTCTTAGTAGCTGACAGGTGAATGACCTGATGGGTAGGGGATCCATGCCTAGGTATGAGTTAGATGTATTGTGTGATGACAGCAAGAAACTTGATTCCCTTGGCAATTATTTTACCCAACTGTAAAACAGTGCTATTATTTTTCTCATAGTCAATAAAGAAGAAGCCAAGGACTTCTTACTTTTATTCTCAGTCCTGTCAGTAGAAAAGTATCTTTGCGTTATCATGATGTCAGGATTGGTGTTTTATTTCTGACCACCAGCTTTCCTAATTCTCTTCCATTAAAGGATCTATCCTGAATTTTCCAGTGTGGCATGATTTTTCCTAGCTGTATGTTGTCTCTTTGATGCCACGGGAGACAGATGCCGAGACAATATTTGAGAGGCTTTGTTTTCTCCTCATCTGCCTGCATGCATGGCTCAATTTCCTCCATTCTCTGGCTGTTGGCTCTCTTCAGCGTTGCTCCAGGCTCACCACTCATAGGAGCCATAGAGGCTTTCTGGCCTGTCAGTTTTTGAGAGAGTTTGCTCAGACGTATCCTTGGGAGACTCTTCACTTCACTCCAATAACAGTAAGAAATCCCCAGTACGGAGCAATTTAAAGGATGGTAAGAGGGTGGAGACCTGCATCACAGAAGTCCTGGCACAGAAAAGGAAGCCCCAAGACACAAATCTCTCTTCTGTTCCTGTTAGGTGTATTTCCCCTTTGCTTCCACTTTCCTTCTTTCACATGAGATGATCTGCCAGAAAACATTTCTTCAACTATCTTCAAATGTTCATCTTCTTTTTGACTACCCCAAGGGCAAACTCAGTCCCTGTTTTATTGTCGCCTTTTTTTGCCACAGAGCCAGCGTAGAGCAATCTCCAGATAAAAGCATTGCTTTTTCATCCAAAGTTGACAAAGTGCTTTACAAAGGTGAGCAGGCAATGAGGGCCCCATCTGCCCAGCGAGGTTAAATGACCTGCCCGAGGCCACACAATGGGAAGTAGCAGCGCTCACACTCAACCTGTGACTCCTCATCTCTGCCCCACCGGGAAACACAATTAAATCTGTACATTAAGCAAGCACAAACAGCAGAGCTAGGTAGGAAGGTCACCCCTCCCCGGGCTGATCACTTCAAAAAGTCCCCCAGAAAAAATTCCAATGGTTCTTCAGGAAGAAGTTCTCTCTAATGAATGTTAAACTGTTCACAGCGAGCTGTTCATTCTGATTTTTAGAAAGTCATTACATTGGTTTTTTCTCCCCTTCATGCCATCACCCTGTTTCTCTGAAGACATCTCTGTAGCATCACCTGTTTTCCGTATGGGGACTCTTTGTGGGTACCTTATGCACCTGTGTTTTGCTATGTGCACCAATACAGCAAAAGGAGAAATTAAGTTATCAATGAAAATGTTGAGTGTTATCATTTCTTTCTGATGTTCTCTCCCCTTCTGTTTGAAAAGTTCACCTGCACACTCCTCGTCCTCTGTTCACCTGCTTCCCTCAATCCTCTGTCTCACTCCCACCAAAAAACAGCTTAAAAGCAAATGAAAACTATTGAGTACCCAAAAGGTTAGACATGTAAAATTACTTATTTTTGTAATGAAAGTGGGATGTGATTCTTCTTACCAAAAGTTTTCTACTGGATGGAATTTTACTGTACTGAAAATTTTTGAGCATCACAAGAACCATTCATAAAACTTATATAGATCTGTTGGGGTAATTTATTTTTAAGTTAAAATATGTGTGTGTGTGTGTGTTATCTGGAAAAAAAACAAAACAAAACAAAAAACCAAACTAACATATTCCTTTTCAGTATTTACTTTCCAAACAGAAACTATGGTAAATTAAAATTTGTTTAAAGGCAATTTTACAGCAGAGGTTTAAAACATTTGCAGTGAAAAACCTTAATTAAAAAGACATCTTTCTGGTCAATTAGTCAATTAGCATGACTGACGACAGTCTGTTTAAGGGAAAGGGTTAGTATATGTGTACAGCTGAGTCTTAAACATATTGCTGCTCACCATTTATATTGCCATTTGTAGTTTATTTTTGCTCCTCTTTTATCTATGGCTGCTTGGAGCGTGCAAGGATTTAATGCAGTGAAATGTTCCCAAGAAGAAGACGCCTGGTTGGAGTAGCATGCGCACTGAGACCCAGAACCTACCACTACCAAACAGCTTGTAGCTACTACCAACTCTAGTTGCTCCTAAAATGATGAGTACTTAGCTTGCAATTAGTGGAGCCACCCAGAATAATGGGGTGCAGCGGGATGGTGGAGGTGGTGGCCCCTGCAACTGCAGGAGCCACAGCCACCGCAGTGGCAACCACCACCTCCACTGTTCGCTGGGACTGAGGCTTTTACCTGGGCTCAGGGACAAGGAGGGATGCCCAGGCAGCCGGAGGGGGGAAAGGAAGGCAAAGGAAAGCTGGGACCCCATCACAGCACCCGGGAGCAGGTCCCAGGGCAGTGAGGGGGAGGCACAATGGAGGCTGAAAAAGCAAGTGTTGCATTGGACAACTAATTATCAGTTTTTAAAGTAAACCAAATGTCGTATAATCACCAGCTAATTTAGATATTTGTGCAGTTGATTGAAATTATGCAAAGAAAGCAGCATTATTTAAAATTATTTTTAAATGTTTGGAATTTATTAGAGTTGACTATGGAAAAGAGATAATTAAGGATTCTAAATATAATTAATGTGCTGAGTTATAAAAAGCACTGCTTAGGTTAGGGGTTTTCCAGCAGTTAGCAAGATGGTTGACACTGTAATGACAACTTTACATTTAAAGATGTTTGCAGTTCACATAAATATGTATTGAAAAATAATTTCACAGTGGGTGCATAAAGAATATACCTCCATCTTCATTTTAGAACCTTTATACATGAGCAAGTGTAGGGAAGAGCTGAGGCTATGGTAGAAAAGAAAGTCCAAACCGCTGCATGATATAGATTTCCCTTGTCTTCAGCATGTGCAGAATCCCTACTTGAGCAGGCAAGGTGAGGTGTTAATTTCTGGATGTGTTAAATGTTGGTTTTTCAAATAAAGTTGATGCACAAACACTGCAAAGGATGGAGAGAAGGGTTTAAAAAAATAAAGGCACAGATTTTTTAAAAAAAAACACTATTTAGAATTTTTTTTTAAAATCTAACAACTAGGGGGGCAGCCTTTTCACTTTAATTCTCCTGAGAGAATCTGGCTCACGATTTTTGATCGCTTGAGGTTTACAGCCCTAGAGGCAGGGAGGCATCCTTTAGCAAGAGGGGGTCCAATTTAATGGCAGGTCCAACCAAGATGGCAAAAGTCTTCCTGCAAAGAGGTGAGTTTTGTTTGGTTCTGCACATACTCTTTACCTGCCATTGTAAGAAATGTTTGGCTTTCAGACTGCTTGCCAAGTTTACTGGTGCATTCAAGCCCCAGTGTACCCAAAGTGGAAAGCTGAAACACTGGGATGTGGAGGAGGTGGTGCTCTGGGAAGGGCCAGCTCACGCCGCAGGGTGTTAGCACCAGTCCCAAGGGATTTAAAGCAGTCTGGCTGCAAAGTCCCTTTGTGGAGCTGATGCCAGGATGTGCTGCAGGGAGCCCATGAAGAGTGGGTGCTGTGGGTCACTCACACCCAGGGAATCAGGCTGAGGAGTGGTCCAGGCACTCAGACACAGAGGGGAAAGCCATCTGGACTGCGTGACGGACTGTATCAAACCATCATACCATCCAGGCACCAGACATAGCGGACCTTCTGGAAGGCAGTGAAACTCAGCTAAAGGACTGCTATGGATTTAAATATCTTTAGCCTGGGCTTCTATGTCAGCTGCTGGCAAAAAGAAGACCTAAAAAACAATCTTTAAAATGCCCGAAGAATTACAACTATTAAAATTGCATGGAAAGTCCAAACTTCTCTGGCTAGGAGCCCGAGATTTAGCATAAAAAGACTTAGGCACTCACTGATTTCCAGTAGGTTATAGCTGTCTGAATCTCTGTGCCACCTTTTAAACTGGCACTTAACATCTAAGTCTATCAAATCATAGAGTTTGCCATCAGGTACAGTGAAATGTAATACTTCACCCATCAGGAGGATGAAGCTTGCCAGTTTTCCCCTACACTGTACTATTTGGTCTTTGTTTGAATAGGATGCTCATCGGTCCTCAGGAAAAGTCAATTCAGACTGTGCAAGGGAAAGCAAAGTGCAGATGGTGAGCTAGAGTCTGTGGAAGGAAATTCATTCTTCTCTGAAGGAAAAATGCCAGTATTGCAAATAATGTTTCCGCAAATCAGGTCAGATAGGTAAAAGAAAAATCTTTTTTCTGGGCAGACCAGGACTGGGTTTCTTTGGGTTTTTTTGCTTTGGTTTTAAGATCCTTACCTGATCCCTGCTATTGCCTGACTGGCTGCTGTACCTGGAGAGACTGCCTCACATTTAAGATAACCACTTAGCCTCCTGGAGAACAAGAGCAGTCAGGGCGAGACTTGTGTAACCTCAACAAACTGAAATCAATCCCTCCTGTAATGGCTTTCCCAACTCTTTGCTTTTGTTTTTCTCCAAGCCAAGGAAGATGTCTGAAACCAACGAAAGAGGATATGATATACAGTTCCCCTCCATGGGCATTTCTTTACTGCCTTTAAAACTAGAACTTACAGTCACTTTTTGAAAGTCAGATTTCCTTTTCTTTGGTGCTTCAAATGTGAATTTGAGGCTGTAACTTTGCATAGGCTTCAAATGAACTTTAGAGTCCTCGATGCTCTGTGTTCAGTTTGAATGAACACACTCTAAAGTAATGAGGACAGAAAGTTCTTTAAGTTGATGTTTTTCACATACATCTGAGATTTCAATACTACTACAAGCCGTTTATTGCATAGACCTTCATTGATTACAGCAGCATTCAGTGCCTAGCGTCTGCTGCCAAGCACTGTTACTCAACTCCCTGCTGTAGGGTATCTTGACTTTGCATGGGCATAATGGCAGAAGACCATCTGACCCCAAAATGAGTTGAATATTGCAGGCATTTATTACTAAGCTATGCAAACCCCCCCCCAAGATCCTAGAAAAAAAATATTTGCTGAGGTGCGAGCAAATGTAGAGCTGAGGCTGGAGAGCTCAATGCCACCTACCTTCTTTAGATGTCATTTTCCTCTCATTGCAAACAGGCTGTTAGGTGGAGACCATGCTTACCTGTCTCTCTGCATAGTAGGATACTCACAAAATGAAAACACATCCCTAAAAGATTACTACTACTAATGGAAGATAATACTGTGGAAAGGAGGAAGATAAAACTCCCAGATATATGTTGCCTGGTTTTAGGGCTTTAATGGGAAAGAAGAGACCTCCTGAGGGATTTGTGTTACTCAACCTATTTTCCAGTTGCAGTCTCCTTCTTATTTAGGGTCCTGGCATTTGGCAGAGGGTGTCTCTCCCTCTACAATCTAAGATTCTGGTTTCTGGGAATAAAACACAGAGATATGAGGGGTGGCCACAGATTTCAAGAGGCCAGCTCTGAGATTGCTCCTCAGCCACCCCAGGGAGCGGCAAGCAGTGTTGAAGCCCACAGTCGAACAGCCAGGGTGGGAGGAAAGCACAGCAAGCAGCTGCCAGCTCTGACGAGGTCCTCCTTTCACCCTGGCAGGTCCCCAGAACCCACAAGCAGCTTCAGGGCCCCACTCCCCCCTGCGCTATTCCAGCAGAAGACCACTGCCCCACTTTGCTCTTCAGGAGCGGACTGCGTGGTGGGACTTCTCTGGGCGCAGAGCGCTGCTGCCACTGGCACGCTGTGCTTGGCAGATGTCATCACCGCAAGAGCAACACCAGACACCCTCCTCGGGGGAGGAGACGGGAGCTGAAAATGCAAACCTCAAACTTCATGTTCTTCTTTTTCCCACAGGCGTGAGGAGGAGCATCTGCACCAAGGGGAGAGCAAATGGGCACTGGCAGTACCCTGCCACTCCACCACTCACCCACATACATACACACACTTACACTTGACTGCCTTGCTTTCCCAGGCCATAAGCTGGTGTTTCTGCAGGCATTCCTACAGCAAGGGAGGTCTGAGCACAGGCAGGTTTTCCATACTCCTCTGGCTTTGCTTTCCATCCTGATCTCAGCTATGGTGTTACCCATTTCCTCTCCTACATCTGATCAGACTAAAAATAACCCATTAAAAAATCACAATGACTCCAATCAGAAATAAAATAAATTATTGTACCTCTCTGGAGCAGCTGTTCCCCTCTGCCTGCGAACCCCAATGACAGGAGAAGCGTGATCCACCAGACTGAAATGAAAACCTTGGGAGGTGAGGAGGGGAGCTGTCGTGAAACTCAATGCCACCGAGGAAAGGATGTGACAGCAGGTCACACAGACATATCTGCACCTTGGCTAGGGTCTGGATTAGCTGAGTTTTGAAATGATACATGTCCTGGGGCTTCTAAACCTGCCCAGCTCCATCCTAGGTAGGTTTCAGACATATGCCTCTGGCTTCCTAATTAAGGGGGAAGCCACAAGCGAGGCAGAGCCAGCCTCTTGGAAGAAGCTTCCCTCTTCTGCAGTTGTTTCTGTCAAAGGGGATGATTAAGATGACTATAAATCATATTAACGTTGTCCTTAAAAAGTCATAAGGAAATCTGCTGTGAGCCAGGTTGCTGTTCCCCTGGAATTCAGAAACGTGCCTGTTTGTTTCCCAAACAGCCATTTGTGGCAGACAAACAGAGAGCAAAAGGAAATATATGGGGTGGGATGGTGATTGAAAGAGTGGGAGAGCTGGGAAGCGCTCCTGGAGTGGCACAGCCAGGGCTCTCCTACAGCTCTGGCGTCAGAGTGTGCCAGGTGGCAGCGTGCGACCCCTCGGATTTGTCGTTGTTACGGAGCTGGTGAGGTTCGGGAGAGTCGCAACAAAACATTCGGTTTAGAAATTATTTTGTTCCCATATCGTATTAGCTGTATTTCCCTTCTGTCATTGCCATTTACAAGGATATTGACATATAAACCGATGTTTGTTTTGTTGAGCTCATTTTCTCTTCCTACCTATTTCCCCTCTGAAATCATGAGGTGAACTATTTGCAGAAACAATATATTTGATAAATATACTCCTTTTTCCTTTTCACAAATTATCTGGGAACAGACATTGATTTTTTATTACTTTGTTCATTATCTAAAGTATTTGTCAAATTGTTTACAATAATATTCCAAACCATGCATTGCTACCAAGCGGCCTGTCACAGCTATCGTTAACAATTTGACTTAGTGATTTACTTTCTGGAGCCGAATCTTGAATAATTCTTCATGTCATTTCCAAACCCCAAAGACACTGTTAATTTGCTTTGCAGGAGCATCTTCTATTCCTTGCCATGCATCAGGATGACACTGTGCTAGGTGCTGCATAAACACAGATGAAAAAAATTTTTATTCCAAAACACAGTCTACGTCTAGAAACAGCTGGATATCACCAGAAAAGCCAGAGCACAGAAAAAGGTGAGTATGGTGGACACTGGTTTAGCATGCGAGCAGTCAAACAGTTGTCAAATATTTTGTAGGCATCATAGCAGAGAAGAGTCTCTCTAAGCAGAGACTGGAAAAACAATGAGGTATTTTACATAAATACCTAAATCATTTTGGTTTATTCATTGATCTGATAGTAATGGTCCCCTATATTATCTAATACTGCTTGAGTTCCTCCCAGACCTCTCAGGCTAGCTGCATGAACAAGTCTGGTATCAAAAGGTCTTGAAAAACAGTATTTGTAGGGAGATTTGTGAGCTCCATTACCATCTCTTGTAATTACATTTTCAGAGAGTAAAAGAGATCACAAACACAATCAGAACAACATAAGCAAATGTACTTTCTCAACCTTTAGTTTAAAAGACAATTTCCTAAGTTCAATCAGGAAACATTCTCATTTTAACTGTAGTTTTCCTGCTTGAAAAGGAAAGAGTCTGCATAAAGTGACAGAGAAAAGACTCCACATATGAAGACTTTTCCCCACAATTTTCCTCAAGGAGCTCACAGCTCTTTAAAACTAATAATCACCATTTCAATATATAAAATCAAGCTTCAGCAGAATCAGGCCAGAGTATATCATATGTGACTGCTGGGATTATATAATGGGAAAGTTCTCATTGATTTTTATAAAGCATTGGAACCCAGAGATTTTAAAATTAGGCACGGAAGCTGACCCAGTTTGGGTGGAAAAAGCTTACAGAATCCCAGGGAAGAGCACAGCCCAGGGAGAAGTCTCAGGAGGTACAGTTATTTTTAACCTTTCAGACCTGCACGACAAAGAATGAATTCTGAAAACTCTGGGTAGAAAAAAGGTATTTAGTTTCAAAATTTTACAATCCTCTACCCCCTCCCCTAGATCTTGACCCTGGTAGAAAACTTGTACAGCAAACTTTTTTTTCGGATCAAGAAAAAATTTTGGAGTAGATTGAAGCTGCCATTTCAGTCTTCCCTCCACAAGTGTGGAAGACAAAAGTAAACCATTTTCTAGGATGTGATTCAACTGAAGAATAGAATATGCAAGGCTAGAATACCAAGACAGAAAGGGTTTTCATTTTAGCTAGAATCAAGAAATTTAAATTTGTAACCAAACATGGCATTCACGAACTGTTGAAATAAAAAGATGCAATTAACATTTGAAAACTGCTCTAAAAAAATGCTGCAGTTTTCCAGTGATTAAGTGTGCCTCATTAGATGATTCAAACAAAATTTGATCTGGACAAGTATTCTGTTGAAATTGTAATTGAATTTTCGTTCAACCTATTGTGGGTTTTAGCCCTTCTTATAAATGTGACAGGAGCATTAGCTGAATAGATTTTATTATATGTGCTGGACCGCTTTTCAGACACAAATTTGTTTATTTGTAGTAGAGTAATATTAAACAGGCATTTGTGTTTCAAATCAGGTGGGGATGAGATGCTTGTATTTATACCTGAACTTATCATACCAGTGCATATATTTTTAGGTGCTCTGAAATGGGAAGAGGACTGAGTACACATTATTTTGACAATCTAGTTATATAGTACTTGCCATTTATGGATTGAAATCCTCACTACTGTTTCAGCCTCGTTACACCGCATAAAAGGGCTAGACTAGGGCTGTAACACACTCCCTTTCCCTAATCCATAAGGAGGGAAAGGTAGGGAAATGTAACAGTAAAAGAGGCAGAATAAGGATGGATACCTTGGGCCTCATTTCCAAGGACCCCTCTAAAACCCTGGGGATAAATAGGATGGGGAACAGTCAGTGAGGCAGGGGAGTCCAAGCTGGCTTATGACTTGTTGGTCTATGACTTCTGTGGCACCTCACACAGGCATTTTAAGCCTGCCTTTTATTAGCCCGTGTGGAAATTTTACAGCATGGGACTTTGGAGGAGCTCATGAATCCGGTGGTGTGGCCAGCAAGAGATGGGAGAACATCTGCAAGTAGAGCTCACCCCTCCCTGATGCTCTCCAGTCCTGCCCCACACTGGGATCCTCCCCAAGCGACCCCAGCATGCGGACCCAGCGCAGGCAGGGCAGGCAGCTCTCGCCCTGTGAACGCTGCCGGCGCAAACCGCAAGGTTACATCCCCAGCTGTTTGCTGCTGGCACTCGGGGTGCAGCAGCTCAGCAATAGGTAGCTTTGGGCAATTGCGTCTGGGTCAGCTCCCGCTGCTGTCTCTCATTCTCGGCGTTCATCCAGGTGTCCCAGGACAACCCTGCTCGGGACTGAGCTGGGAACGGCTCGGGGGATTTACCATGTTGGGGGTTTTTTTTAAACATTTCCTTATTTTTCTGCTCAAGCCAGATTAAATTCCTGATCGTGTCCAAGTCTTGGCGCAAATGCGAAGGCAATGCGCTGCGGTACTGGCAGAAGGTGGCAATGCCTTAAGCTGGTATTGCCAATGAGGACACGGGCAATTTCTCAGATGGAAATCACTGGCCTCACAGCCACATTTTGTTAACAGAGCTGAACGTTTCTCATTCATTGCAAGCTGGCTTTGTTTGAGTCCTCCTTCCCATTTTTAGTGGAAGAAAAATAATTCTAAGTCAGTGCCTTAGAAATTAAGATTTTTTTGACATAATAATCTTCCCTAGCTCTTACAAACTTTTCCTTTTTTACCCACAAATTTTAGTGTTGCCACCTCCACCCAAAAGTCAGAAGCGCAATCCTGCCCTGTTGATCCTCAGCCATCTGCTGTCAGAGAGACAATACAAAGCACACAACAGCAGAAAGGAGCTCAGGCAAACTTCATTCTAAGGCAAGAAAGAGTCAGACTTCATTGATCTACAACTTGACATTCAGTTCCTGCAACTGAATAGAAAAAAGGCATTTATAACCTATTAAAAACCCAAGGATGATTTTAGTCTTTTTTTTTTTCTTGTTGGAGAAATCAGCCTTTCAGAATAGCCTGGGAGTTGCGAATAAAGAACAACTTTGCTATGTTTATTTAGAGAACCTAACCCCTTGGAGCCAGCATTTTCACTAATGCATTTTACATTAGCGGGCTGCATCAGGAAATCCTGACTTTTGGTGCCAGGGGGGTAATTAATATAAGATCATGTTTGCAAAATGGTTGTGTTTATGTGGGAATGAGGACTGAGCTCTAACTGGCAGGATTTGAAGTACCGAACTTTGCTATGGAGCTTCAACATCTTGCTAGAGAGTGGGATGTTGAAATTAAAGTACTAGGTCTTGATGGTTTAATAGAGCTACGGCTGCTGAAGAGAGCTGCAGTCTTTAGGATTCTGTTCATAAACCTTTAAAGAGAGTCTGAAGTGTTTTTCTTAAAAAATGTGAGGGGATTGTAGATAACATAGAAATGGTTGTTTTGCTCCTGTGGTCTCAGATGTTCCAGGAAGTGCCAAAATATGCATACAGGTCGTTGTCCCCCAGTATATCCCCCTCATGCCCATCGCTCCCTAGTCTCTGTGCTTACTAGCCAGGAAATATCCACAGATGGTGCAAAAATATTTTTTCATCACACCTCAGAAGTACTTGCTTTTGTGCATGCACCAGCTAGCACAGGCTAAAGCAGTAGGTGCGGGTCAGTTAAACAACTCTGAAATTTCAAACAGTTCCTGCTGAGCTCTGTGTCTTGCAGGGACTCTGCTGTGCCACCCCAGTGCTCCCCACCCTAGGAAGCGCAGTCCCCCCTGTGCTTGGCACCCAGCTGCTCAGCTGACCTGCTTCTTCCTCCAGAGAAAGAGGAAGAACACCTCTTCTTCACAAAAGGAATGTGAACTCCTTTTGTGATGGTGATTCAGCCTCCTTCCCTAGCACAGTCACTGTCTGCAGCTCCAGCCAGGACATTTCCAGCTCAGCTGAAGATGGTGGAAGGATATCCTGAGCATCATTGTGTTCTCCGTTATCAAAAAGAGAAAAAGCACCACCATCTTCTGTGGGTTCAAGAACAGCCTATTTAGTAGAGAACTTGGATTCTCACCTTCCCGAAAGCCAGTTTCTCAGCATCAACTGGGAAACTTGCACTGGTGCTTAATAAGCTTGAAAATCACTCATGAGTATAGGACCCTCTGAATCATATTGTCATGAATCTGTGTAGACAAAGTTTAAAATTAAAGGATGTTTTCTTAAGTTAAAAAGGAGTAATAGTACAACTGAGTAGCAGCAGCAACTGATATTCAAAATGAGAGTTTCACCTACTGGTTTCCCAGCATCCATTTCCATGGGATGTGGCAGCTGGCAGGTTCCCTGCAAGACCATTTATTTACTCCCTCCCTGTCAGATCCTTTGCTGGAAGTTCACAGCTCCCTCAGCGGTGGTGGGGATTAAAAGTAAAGGTGTAATCTATGTTACAGCTAATAGATGTTTTGTACTATAATGAGCCAATATACTATTACGGATCTTGTGGTCAGCTCACTGTGTTTGATAAATACGATCAATACATGTTATTCCCCTCTGAGATCCACCCACCATCATCTCTCCATACTCACCTCTTGCCAGTACTCATTTGGGGATAATTATCCCCACCAAGAGCCTACCTCTAATGTGCCCACTGTCTTTTCTCCTGCCATAAATTGGTCTGAAATGGGCACTAAGATAACAAATCTAAACTGTATCATTATTGCTGTTATTTTACTAGTTCCTTGATCCTACAATAGGGGTAGCAATCTAACCATTTGCTGTAACTATAGTAAAGTTAGATGTACCTAATGAACTGTTCCTCATCAGGTATTTGTGTAACTGATTATTCCTATGTAAATCTAGCAGTAATGTTCTAAGCTTGAATACTCCTCAACAACACTGTCTACAGCTTTTGTTCTCTGTGAATTAATGGACCACCTCTTCCTTTTCTACCAGTATCTCTGAAGTGTTATATTTAATTTTGTGGCTTGCTTTGGTTTTATTTCAACATATTCTACTATTCTTTTAAGCTTAAGCCTAACAATGAGAGCTTTCTGTGCGCTTCCTCTTTTGTTTGAAGGTACTGATGAGCTCTTGATCCTCCACATTAGGATAATTTGTACTTCTACCCATAGTATAATTTCTTTAAGGATTTGCCAGCTCTCCTGAACTCCTTTTTCTTTAGACTTTTTTCCCCATGACATGTTTCCTCTTCATTCTCTGAGTTTACAGACATGTTCTTTGTGGAAGTTTGCTGTTTGTCAGGCTTCCTGAGGAAAACTGAACTCCTTGACAAATTTCAACCAAATTTGACAAATTTCACTCAACTCTGCAAGAGATGTTTCAAGACATTACACTCCTACAAGGGTCATGAAACAACCCAACTAGGAAAGGAAAGAGATTTGATAAATACCTCAGTTCAGCAAAGGCTATTGTTAGAGCTCAAGTTGTTAGGCATCAGAAAATCCAACCATAAATTTATTCTTGATACTACTATGCAAAAGTGGGCAACATTGGTTCCGCTGTTCAAAACATTATTTGCTCCTCTATTCCCTTCCTTTTCTAAGCGTGAACTCTTACCACCTCATGATCTCTTACTCGAGCTGCCTTTAAGCCCTGCATTGAGAGGTGATTCCTCTTCACTGGTGAGAATGAACACAGAAGGCCTTTTCCATTTGGCTGCTTTCTCCATGCCTTCTGTATCAAAACTGTCCTAGGAAACTGCATGTATTCTGCTGCATTCCCTTCCCAAGAGGTGTTTGCACAGTTACAATTCAGGCAGATCTAATTTAAAGCCTATAGTAAACTTTCACCACAATGACAGCATTTGCTCGCTTTCCATTTATTATTGCCACAGGTTCTCAACTGGTCAATCTTCCATACCTCAGAGAAGACATACTGCCTTATTCACTGACAAATTATCTTCTCTCTTCAATTTGTTGTCCTTGCTGAGAAAAGTTCTGTATATGTTAATGTGCAAGCCCTGTAAATAAATAAATAGAACCATGTCTCCATTATGCCAATGCAGTCATAATTTTGATCATACACTTAAGAATCTTTCTGTATATTCCTGTACTTACTTAAGTAATATTGATTTACTATCCTCATTCTTGTTCCTCCTCTGATCTTAAAAATTAACACCCTCCTCCTACATAATCTTTGGTTCCTGAAACTTTCTGTTTCTGGACACTGACATCTTTGACTGCTAGGGACTGACTGTGCATTGGGAGCTGCGTGGACCTGCAGGCCTGTGTCCAGCCTTGTCCCAGCCCCAGCAAAGAAATTGATGAAGTGGAGCAAATTCAGTGGAGGGCCACCAGGATGGAGCACTTGCTCTTTGAGAAGAGGCTGTGGGAACAGGGCTTGTTCAGCTGAGATGAGATGGTTTTGCAGGGGACCTAACAGCAGCCTCCAAGCACCTAAAGGGAGGTGAGCAAGAGGACCAAGCCAGGTACTTCATGGCATTGCATGGTTGGAGGACAACAGGCATGAGCTGAAGCAAAAGAGGTTCTGACTTGCTAAAAGAAGAAACATTTTCACATGGAGGAAAGTCAGGCAGGGGAACATGGTGCCCAGAGAGGTTGTGCAGTCTCCATCCTTGGAGGTTTTCAAGACCCAAATGGATGAAGACCTAAGCAACCTGATCTGATTGCATAATTGACCAGCTTCGAGCAGGAGGTTGGACTAGAGACCTCCTTAGGTTCCTTCCAACATGTATTACTTTACGATTTGACTTTTTGCCTTCTGAGAATGCCATCAGCCATCAAAGTCATTGTAAAGCACCAAGTTCTCCCTGTGTTGGCACTGGTGCTACAGACCCTCCCTTGTCCTTGCAAGTCTCCTGGGTTACATCAGGGAAGTGTTTGTGGATGTTTCCAATTCTCACCATCTCTTCCTCCTCCTAGCTTTCTACATCCTCCCTTTACTCAAACATGAATTTTTTGCTTTCAAAGGCTACATAGCTCTCAGATTCATCAGTGTACAGCAGGGTGGGACCCTTTACACCACACGTGCTTGTCTGCATAGGCTCTCATGACCCTATGCCACATGCTGTTGGCACCACTGCCCAGAGTGCACTTAGGGATCTACTCTCCTTAGATATTCATTTATCTGGAGAAAAGGGAGTACCAGTCTCTCCTGCTCTCAAGATCTACATGTGCAGAAGATGGTGGGGGAGAGAGGTGTCCCAGCCTGGGGCAGTGAGGCCAGTCAGTGCATCTGTGGAAATCCATGAAGGCTCATATAAAAGGAGTAGTAAACTCTTCTTGTTGATGTAGTCAGAGGTGCTCACAGTTCTGGAAATTGAGGACTCCAACACTGGGGGAGGTTCCACGTGACTTTATAGGTTTTGCCAGGAGAAGGCAGATTATTTTGTCCATCTTCCTTGTAGTGTAGGGCTTTCCCACTCCAAAGTCATTGGCCACTAAGCAATAGAAGCAAGCCTCTTGGGCACCCTCCCCCTCACAGGTACTGCTGCTTGGAAAGTGGTGTGCTGTTTTAGAAACTCAGGGAGCAGATCCCTACAGAGATCTTCACCCAAAAGTCCTGCTTCCAAATGGTAAGTATGATGTAAATCCACTAATTCATAGCTGTCTCTTGGGCTCAGAGCCTCCTCATAGCAATGGAGAAGGTAGCCTCAAACACATACCAAAGGAGGAACTACAGATGATCTTATCATCCATGTGGGCAGTTCCATAAACAATTGCTATCCGTTCTTTGTCACAGACATCGTCCAGTGCCTCCAGCAGCAATTCTACCTTTGCAGCTTTGTCAGGCTTCAAGGTGAGTCTTGCCTGCCACCCTTCTAGAAGATGGGCATGGTCAAAAAAGTGAGCTGTCATAGCTTACAAAAAACAGAACAGATGATCAACAGGGTCACATGATAGAGAGAGAAACAGCAACAAAGGAGAGAGCTTCTCAATAGTCATCTAAATACACAAACTGTCTGCACTACCGATGGCATAACATGGGGTAACCTACAAAATACTGAGTCATTGGACCAATGTGTTGCAAAGACACAAATACACACCAGCCAGCATGACACCCTGCAGCATCCTCCTGCAACAACTCTCAGGGGAAATGTAGGCAGCTCAACAAAAGGTGCTTTGGCCCACTAGCTCGCTTCAAAAAACTGATACAAATTGGTCGTGCAGACATACTGCTAAGTGTTCATTCCAATGGTGACCAGCTGTCAGTGGTCACTTAAATAATCATAATAGGGCAGAGTATCAAGGAAACTTAGTCAGCAGGTCACCTCTATCATGCTTGGCCCACAGACCTCAGGACTACCACATTTTAAACTCCAAATTTCTAAACGGGCAAAAGAACTACTGAAGCAGTCAAATTATCTCCACGTTCCTTCCTCAGCAGAGTGGGTCTCACATAAGATTCCTTTTTTCTGTCTTCCTTGTTTGCTACCAGAGAGCAGGAAAACACGAAGCAATGTGAAATTGAAGGGCAAATAATACAGACCATATAGAACTAAGCTTCTGAGGTAATAAAGTATCAGTGCTGTCTTTATGGCAAGAGCACAGCAACAGCCATAACAAGCACCAACGAACAGCAGGCTCCATTAGACTTGTTAGCATGCACACAAGGTACTTGCAGCGGTTACAGATATCCTAGTACCCACCAAGCATCTATTTACAGTCCNAAATCATTAACCTTTGAGACTGACACCGTATCAACTTGGCAAGAAACTATCTTAACAAGTAAGGCCATAATCAGTGTTTAGATAGAAACTCTAAGAACTGTAGCATTTGTTTATATTGTACCTCCATGGAAAGGAAGTCTAAAGGCTCTGGGCTGAGAAAAGCTATGACTGGAAAAATGTGAAGAAGGCAACTTAATACTGCAGACTAAAATTCTTCACTTGAAGTTTCCTAAAAAACAGTCAGAAGGTACAACTGATGTAACTTAATTTCATAAAAACAAAATCTGTATTCCTACCAAGCCTGCCCTAGCAAATGGCGTTTTTCTACAAAAGTATCTGTAATGGACCTGTGTCAAGATGCCAGCACACTTCTGGCAACACCAACTGCAGTGGGTGATTAGAATTTATGCTGTGTAAAATTAACTTTTCGATTAAATGAAAATTATGAACCAAAATGCAAAAGCATTTATATGGCAATTCACCTACGCCATTTGTTTAAAGTGTCAAGGCAAGTGAACATAGCGCAGTGCTCTGAAGAGTTCACAGACTAATAGTTCTGGCTATTCCAGCAGCTTCTTTTCCAGCCCCACAGCTCCTCCCCCACCAGAAACCCAAGGTGTAAATATGTGAAGCCACTGACATACTGAACTACCTTCATTTCTTAAGACCAAGTGAAGAATAGTAAGGGAAAATTAGAAAACATTACCTACAGAAAACTGAAAAAACTCCTCTTGTAAAATCATCAGATCTCAGGAATAGGAAATCACACATTCTGCCAGATTAGTCAAGAATTTTTCTTGAAAACCTGTGTCACAGGAAGCTTATGAGAATTGAGTGAAAGTATCCAGCATCTTGCAAGCTTGAAACATAACTATTTCACTATTCTTATTATTTTGCTGATATATTTCACCATAATGGAATAATTTTCCAAACAGAACATTGCCACCCCAGTTCAGATCTACATTTCAGTTTAATTCTGCAACCTAAACCAACAGTCTGCTGCTGATGATGCCTACTTCCAGGTT
>VYZW01036765.1:25183-50223 GCA_013401315.1 Balaeniceps rex | reverse complement strand
AACATTAAACGATCACAGCTTGCTGTATGGATGAACACAGTTTAGGGCTGGTCAAACGGGAAGGTGGCAGCTTGCCTGGGAGGGTAAGGTACAGAAGCAGGTCACAGGCAGCTCAGAGATGTGATGAGGTTTCACAATGATCTGGTACCAGGTGATGCTATCAGAAACTAAGAAAAACAAAGCAATAATATCCCTGGCCCATTCGCTGCTAGATTTTGGTCACTTCTGCAGGTATGCAGAGACAGAATTCACAGGGAAATCAAGCACACTGAAATATGTGGGATTGGGCGTGAAAATCCTTGTGAATTTGAGCCACGCTGCCTACGAACTTGCCCAAACAGCATTTTATTTCTCTAGCACCAAGAAGCTGGGAAAGGCTGGGTAAGATTTTCACTCTGTCCCCTGCAGTGCCCAAAACAACTGGGAGAAACTGCTTGTAGAAGGAATACATCATCCCTTACAGAGAGGCAGCAATTTGAGCATGCTATAACCCCCTCAAAATCTCCAGAGAAAATTTGTTTCTAATGTGTTTGCTGGAGCACACTGCTGCTCCATTCAGCCATCAGGCTGCTCATTTTGTGTGCAAGTGATATATAGCCCATAGCAATGCAAATCCTAAAGCACAAGTGTTTATATCTGCCTTGTGTTAAATTTTTTGTAGTATAATACAGAAGGAGAACGATGACTCGTAATTTGCCAGAAGCTTTCCATGACTGGTAAAATATCAGGTGAAATTAAAAAGCAGATTAAATACATCCAGAGTACGTGTTTAGGCTCTGGAATGCATCCAGCCTAAATCAGTGTATGTAGGTAGTAAAATGTGACAGTGATTTATTTTGAGTTGACATTTAAATTGCAAAGCAATTGTTGACATGATTAGCAAGTCTAGCTTTAGAGCACATTTTGGTAACTGGTAGATATAATCATTAAAAAAACTGGACACAGGCTTAATTGACTTTAACAGGATCACTACCAAAATTCATGTCTAGGAAAACTCTTATTTTCCCTGAATAGTAAGATAAAGTTCGCTAATATGACTACTTTGTAGTGATTCTAGGATAACTGTGTGAGTTTTACTACACACAACTATCTTCCCTAACCAGATCTTCAGCTCTCATTCAGCATCCCTGTAAGAAGATCTGCCTTAGACATTTGCAGGTTTGTTTTAGTATTTCTGCAGTGTGCATTGGGAGCACAGGTAGTCACTTGGAATACATGGAATTTGCACTGATCCCCTGGATAGAGATGAAGTTCATACACAGCTGAGAGCAAGCACTGATAGTTCAACTGGCTCAATGGGTCTACTCATGGCAGTGAGTCCTGACCCCACAAGAGAGGACTAAAGACTCTAAGAATTAAGATCTTAAAATTTTCAATCCACAAAGTTAAGCTCAAGCACGTTGGCCCTTTGTGGGAAGGGGTGAGGGAGAGTGTTCAGCCTGCATAATAAAAACAGCTTAATTCAGGCACAGAAGTTTATACAAACAAAACTGAAACCCCTTGTATCAGAATAATGAGTAGAAAGGCTAGCTTTTCTGTGTACAGAAGAATTACTATGCAAATTCTTGAATGCTGTGGTTATTTTGTTTTCTTAGCAATATTAGACTTTTTAGTCTTCTCCTGGAATTGAATTTCAGTTTTTTCTTTCTCATTCTGCAACAGTTCAGCTGTTATTTCAGATGTGTTCTCCTTCCAGAATGTGAGGCAAGTCCAGTGATGTAGATACATGATGCATACACTAGGCAACCTGGTTCCAGGAAATAATTATTTTTGTTTTTAACAGACTATATATCCTCCAAAATAATCCAAGACGAAAAGTCAATTAGTCTAGACCAGAGAATCATAAAATCATAAATAACTTCAGCTGGGAGGGAGCTCTGGAGGTCATTGCTCATAGCAAGATCAACTCTGAAGTTACATCAGGTTGCTCAGGACTTTCTCCTGCCAATTTTTCAGTATCCCCAAGGATGGAGATGCTATAATACCATTCAAGTGGCTCCTGTATGGGATTGTTAATATGAAGTGATGCTCACAATAGAAACAATTCTCACTTCACATGATACAAACGATATAGTCACATTTACAATCAAAGAAACAGTCGGAAGAATATTAACATCCTAGCTGAAGCACATTTCCTAGATTTTTAAGACCAGAGGGACAGCTGTGATCATGTAGTCCAAACTCCTGAGTAACATAAGCTGGAAAGCTGTCTTCAGACAGGCTGGGAAGTAGTGTTCAGGCACCCATATATCTAGCAGCTCACTGCTGTGAGACTCTGAGATCACTTCTGGAAGCAAGCTTTATATTGTCAGTCACAAAGGACAGTTTTAGCTGAAATCCTGCAACTATGCTCCATTTGCACAATCTTCCACTCATTTGTGGAGACTCCTTCATTTCTGTCTAGCAGGCAAAGAAGCTTCAAGGGCTCTCCATCCTGAGCAATCATTTCAGGTTAAATTTTAGCCCCTGTGGATTGGATATGAAGTTGTTATTCAAGCTCAGTTTCAGCAAAAGGATTACGTGCATGATTAAAGGCTGTGAGATTGGCCCCTTTGTACTGCAACTGTAAACCATGAGGCAGAAACAGGCTGTGTCTACATTTGAATGAGCTAAAAGCCAGGAATTTCCAAATCTCAGCAGGTGCTGTTATCAGGAAGATTTTCAGAAAAGATCTAATCCTTTATAGTTGCTGGGTAGCTGAGGTAAGGAGCCTGTTAACATCTTATTTTATCTCCTGCTGTGTTGAAAGATGTAGCTTTCTTCTCAAACAGCATTTTTGTCTCCACATGGGCTGAAACACATCTGCCATGGATCATGTAGTGATAAGGCACCTTCTCCCACTTCCAGAGGGCTGGTTTGCTGTTAGGGTACACGAGAACCATGAGCTGCTTCATGACTGTACGGCTGTGCTGCCCCCGTACGGCTCAAGGCATCAGTTCAGCGCTTGCCTTGGAGAAGACACATAAATGTGTGCCAAGCGCACATTTGCTCAACTTCACATGACACAGGTCCTGCAGCGATCCTGCGTGTCCCCTGCATTGCCTCTGCAAAAGCACTTGTCTGCACACAAATAAAAACCAACCCTTGGCTCCTCTGCATGTTTGTTGTTTAGGTCTGTTTTATCCTTGGTTATATTTGTAAGCTCCCAATGAGGCATTTGGAGTTCTGGACAGTAATGGCTCTGTATTTTCAGTGTAGTCCAAATTCAAATTTCAATGAGTCTGAGGTAATTAGCTCCTTTTCATACCTCTGGTTTCTGATTTCTGCTTGATGACTCTTGCTGCAAAGACAGAATTCCTAAACTTCAACTGGTGCATACGTGTCTTTAACACGTAGCAAGGGCCTTGTTTCTGTGCTACACCTGGTACTGGTCTAACGTATCTCTTCACAAAGATTCCATTTACACCCCACTCGTGCTGTTCAGCTACCTTTTTGGGCTGTCCATCACCTTGCTAGCAATGGGCTAGGAGGCAAGGGGCAGGGCAACATGCTGCAGTACTGATGCTCATCCTGCTGCAGTCCTGTGCTTCTGGTTCAAGCTGGTGCTGAGCAAGGGCTGCTTGAAGAAAGCAACTGCTTAGCAGTATCCAGTGCAGTCTTCATATCTGCCCCTGGTTTGGAATGATCTACCTGACGTATTGCCATTGTCTTCTAAAGGCACGTTTTCCTTAAATAGATTTCTAGTTCAAATCTAAAGAGTGTTTGCTCTTCTAGTCCCTGAAAGTCCTTTTTTTTGCTGTGCTGATAGAAGTTTGCTGCTGGTGTGAGGTGAATCACAGTTACAGTGCTGCATGTTTCCAGCTCATCACACTAGTTTAGGACTTTCAGGATGGCACAGAGTAACTCTAAAGGTGGGCAAAGAGACTCCCGGTTGAAGAAGACCACAAGATACTGATTTCCTTTGCATCTATGAATGGGACAGGGGTGGGAACACGCTGTATTTTAATGTGCTGGTTAAATTGAGGCTAACCAGGGACAAAGCACATTTGACTGATATCCCATCTTGCCTGCCATCAGAAGTGGAAGAAAGGTCTGTTTCAAAGGTCAGCGTTAAGTTACAAAGTTTGGCCGGGTCTCTTTTCCCTTCAGGACTCTGTTGCAGTTTACCCTGTGGCTGACGTGGGAGGAATTATTGCTTGCCCTGCTATGTGTTAGGCAGTCTCATATCCCACTGAGGGATGACATCTTTAAAGAATAATTCAGCTGTATTGTCCGAAGAGACTTCTTGAACAAGGCACAGAAAGTATTTGCAGTCACCTTTGCTTATAAGAGAGGAAAACAAACCTCCATGTTACTGGAAGATGAGTCTTTTTATGTGTGTTCTGGCAAGCGAACAGATTTTGCATGCCTCTCCAAAAACTGTATCAAACTGCTGTGGAAAGTTTTTGACTACAGGGTTTACTATTGAGATTAATTCAGATTATTAATCTTTCTCTCTTGGATAAACGTTTAATTAGTGATATGCCATTACCAGATAAATGTTAAACCTTTGTGAATAAAATATTAGGAAATAAAATCTAATTTTTTTTTAAGAATATGAGAAAAAAGGCTATTACTTCTACTATGTTATAGCTCACTTTGGAAATTTATGATTCACCTGCCTGGACTACACTTTCCAAAATACCATCAGAGTATTACAGACAATGACAAAGCTGTGGCATTCAGTTTTCGTGGAGCAACACAGACAGAATTTCTGCAGCATATACCCACACCCCAGGCCTGCAAGACTGGTTGGAAACCTCAGGGAACTGAACGTGCATATAACATTGACTGTAGGTCTTCTGGAAAACACGGTACACTTGCTAAGTTTGCTCTAGACCCCCACTAGCACACAGAGACGAAAAGTAACAGCTCAGTTATTCAAAGTATTTTATCATCTCAGAGGAGGTTTGTTTTGGGCCAAGGATTAAAGGGTTGTTATTTGTATAAGGAATTTGTCTACCTGTGATTAATGAGCCACAAAATATTTTGGTTTGTTAATCATCACTGCCACTTAATGGGAAAAGTTACCTTTTAAATACACTATGACAACTACATTCACTTGCTTACTGCAAAGCTCTTCTCACTGTTAAACATGACTGTGACTGGAGATAACACTGCAAGCCCCATTGCTGCAAAACTTTTCAAATACCTGCCTAATCTTCAGCATGCTCTTCGGTCTGTACATTTTGCCTATACTTTGCTGAACCAGGGCAAAATCGAAACTTAGCACTATACAGCATCTATTGACAAGTCTTGTGTGATACTACTGGACACACAGATAAGACTTATCAGGCTGTGCTGCTGCCATCTTCATTTCGGATATGCAATATTCAGCCCATCCTAGAATGCATTTGGGAATAAGAATGGAGCTGAAGAGTTTGGGGATGTCCTAGGGCAAGACTCACACAGTCAAAATATCCCAGATGGCTGATCTCTGGTTGCCTAGAGCAGTTCCACACACTGCATAACTCAGAAACAAACTTCACCATCTTCAGAGTAACAAAGTGGCTCATTATTACAGAAGGCTTCATGGCTTTGCATGAGATTGGAACATTATAAAGTGTAATAAGCACGGCACTCAAAACTGGATATTTCCTTCTAGGCCTCTGACCATAGATTTGGTACCTATAAAAGTGGTTTCCCTTTCAAATGTACCTAAAACCCTGTGGAGCTGATGGAGGTTATATAGTTTCAGAAAAGATAGCTTGTATTTTTAATATACTTTGTCTGGAATTTTTTCTCCCAAGCGAGCTTCAAAGTCCTGCATTTTTGTAGGGTCAATAAAAACATCAAGATTTTCATCCCGTGGGAAATTCAGATATTTAGGCAGTTGTTTTTAATATTGAAGCATTACACTGAATTCTACAGCATTTATTTTTCTCAGAGTGCACTATTTCTGTATAGTTTTCTGTGTGAAAACACTGTTTCAACAGATTGTTTCAAGTCAGGATCAGCTATATGTCCATTTTAAGCTATAGCAAACTCCATGCAGACTGTAATTCAGACATCTTGGTCTCCTGTTGTTCCTAAAGGTTTCAAGTCATCTTTAAACTAGATCACCAATGAGGTTGTACTATGGATGGTCAAATAATGTGTACAAAATGCTTTGTACTGGAGGAATAGCCCAACCAAGAAGAAAAATCACTAAGGGATTCAGAGAACATGGAAGTATCTGGTCTATTAATTTTGTGAGGCACTGCAGGATCTCATGCAAATATACATAAACACTCTATTGACCAAAACGAATTAACTGATCAATTCAGAAAGCTGAAATGTGTGGATTTGGGTTGGTCTTTCAAAAAAAATTCCTGTTTGTTTGTTTGTTTGTTTTTTTAAATTCCCACATAAAATGTAAACCTAATCAACAACAGTTAAATTTTTGCATAAAAATGCCTACATGGAAAAAAATCACTTTCCATGAAATAAAATTGTTGGGAAACTCCTGAATATCATTATTCTTTATCTAAGAAAAAAGGTGAAATTGCACATGCTCATGGAAATAACTCCAAGAACAGCCGGAGATAAATGTTGCATAGACAAGTGGGTTTTTGGAAGCATACCACTTATCTTCTCACCTAAAGAGAGGTAAACCTTGGTTTAAAATTATTTTTCTTATAGTTCAAACAGATCTAGCATGCTCCTTACCCAATCTTTCTGAAAACTTGTAAGAGTTGCTGAAATCTAGTATTGAGAATGAGCTGACCTAATAACTCTTTCATTATAGCAAAAGGGCTTCCCAACTGCAAGATGACATTAACCTGTCTTTATTATTAGACCCTGTCAACTTGGAGCTGAGTACAGTGGTAGTTACGAGGTAGTTACGAGGAACAAAGAACTCTCTGCTGGTTGTTACTTTATGGTTTGGTTTTGGGGTTTTTTTGAGGAGGAAGGCTTTTGGATGACGCTTTTCATGAACTGCACTGCAATTAGGAATATCTTTTAAGCTTTATAAATGTCTTTTCAATAACTGACTCAGCTTTGCATATGAGATCTATGGCTATTGTGCTTGTCTCTGTTCCTGAAATGAATGAGAGATCATCAACGTAAAACTAAAACACTTTGGAGAATGATGGTATGCCAAGAAACACCAGAGCCCGAAGAAAATTATCAAGAAATACCAGAGGAAAATGCCACCCAAATTTAGCTGAAGACATTATAAAGCCTGATTTGTACTATCAAGTGAAACAATTCAGTCACACCCATGTTCACTGAATTCTTCTCTCTCTTTGTAAAAAAATAGAATGTGTATTAAGCTGCTACCTTTCTGCACAGAATTGAAAGAAGAAGACACTGAGAGTAAAATGAGATATGCCAGTAATTGTGTAAGCTGTGTCACCCCTGGTGAAGGAACCATGGCTTTCTCCTAGTCATAGAATAAACACATAACTAGGAAAAACAAATTGTTAGACAAAAACAAAACCTAGGACATAAGACAGAAGATGGTTTGTACTTGTGTCTGGCAAGGAACTGATGGAGGCAAGAGAGGCTGTCTCAGCTGTAAGGCAGCACTTATTTCTTAGGACTCTGAGTCAGAACATTTATCCTCCAGCCTTAAGTATACGCACATGTTTTCACAGGGGAGTTCCTGTGAACTGGCTGTGTACAAGAAAAATAATGTTTACTTGTTTTTTTGCCTTGAGACTTGAGTGAAGAAACAAGTTCTTAATACAACAGATGTGATGCTTTGCCAGCATTTTATTTACCTTGCTGAGCACAAGCAAAATCTACCAAAAACATACATAGCCTCACAAAACTGGAGAATATGGACAGTGAGAGACCTTCTGAGACTACAGAGATAATCCCTGTGCTTCCTTTCTAGAAAACAGCTTTGTCTCAAGTTTGCAACTACAGTGTTTCGTTCACTTCATGGAAGGAATTAACAAAAAAGCAATGTGCAAAAATACAACACAGACATCTGGCATGGAAAAAAAAATGGTCCTTGTGAATGCCGTACACAGGGAGAGTCACTGGTTATTTGTGGGCAATGACTTGTGAGTCAACAAGTTTATTGAAGTTAGGTAAAGTCTATGTAGACTTTACAAATATTTACCTGAATTCACTGATCACCCTTTCTGATGTGATATATCACATACATATGACAACATTGTTTCTGTTACCTACCTGGAAAACTACATTTTCTAAAAGAAAGAAATAACAAATGATAACTTTTAAAAAATAAAAAAAACAACACAGCTAACAGCAGTTGGTACAGCCAGAGGTAAACAGTTTCAAACAAGGATTGAGTAGCACTTGCAAAAATGTCATCTTTGTCTGTCTAAGTGAAAAGTTACAATGGTTGCTACTCTCAAAGTGGCAATCATAACAAATCTGCAGTGGGAGCTATGTTGGTGTATTTGTTTATGCAGATTTTGGAAAGGCATGTGCAATCTGAAAATGCTTTTCTTTTTCCTGAATCACCTGCAGAAGCAATAAAAATGTTGAATGATGCCCGTGCAGTTAGTGAATACACTTCGTGCCAATATCCTTGTTCACACAGATGAACCCAAACTGTACACCGGAGCATTTACTGAGAATCTGGCTGAATTTCTATGACACAGAAAATAGCTCTGGTTAAAAATGCTTAATACTGAAATTTTATCTTCTACCCTGATTTTTGTAAGCATTTCAGATTGGGAAAACAAGTGGAACCCCGAACCATTTAGTTGTTCAATTGACATGGAGCAACTTGACTGACAAAGCTGTACGCACATCCTGACACCTGTCAATCATAAGTAGCCCATCTGGGCCCTGTTCTATTTATTCCTATTCAGTAAAAAGATATTGCACAGGAGGCAGCTGGCGGGCTGCAGACAACGCTTCCTCCTCCCTTCGTTTTCGTGCCTCTGCCTGCAAAAGGCAGGATCTAGCCATAAGGACCCATTTTTTTCTTTTATGTGAGACCAGGAAATAGCAGAGGTAGTTTTGGCATAACGGTGCAGAAACTGGTGTCACGCACAGCTGGATGGAGCTGCATTAAAGTGACGTGCAGGTGGGACACACCAGAGCAGGCAATGTCAACCAGGAGATGAAGATATGTCTCCCTTTGTGCCTTTTCCCCAAGCCAACTCCACTGTACACAGCCCCCATGATTAGAACAAAGAGCAAAGGGAGTGTGGTGCTCAGCACCGCTCACTGCTGAGGACCACCAAGGAAAAAAACTATATAATAGAGAGGCCCTGGTTATTAATATGAACCTTATATGGTAGTTTACATGTAGTCTTTAGTCCATGGAAGGACACCGTCTTTAGAGTGAGAAAGCACACCTAAACACATCTACTATCTTATTGGACTCATAGCCACAGGTTACATAGTCAAGGTGCCATTTGAAGAATTATGTTATTACATGCAGAATACCAGAAAGATGGCCTGGGCAAGCCTCCGGGCTGCCAGCTTTTTGTCCTGATTACCATGAGCTGAACCACTCTGCATGTGGGCTTACAAACTGGGATCAGAGGTCCTGGACTGTCCAAGGTAGGTACGTTGGGATGTTCAAATTGCCCCAGGGCTGCAAAGCAAAATCCCGTAGGAGCCAGAGTCCTACCATTGTGGTGCCCAGCACATCCCACCATGACAGAGATGGCAGCATGTTCAGAAATGGGAGAGGCTGTGCCTTCTTTTTTTTGCATTGACTTTTCAGTTCTTCACAGATATTCACACTGCCTTTGAAGACCTTTGTTGTAGAGAAACGATAAAAATACAATCTTCTGTGAAGGTACGAGGAATCATCCATCTTCCTTTTTTCTTTCTTTCCTTCCTTCCTTCCTTCCTTCTCTCTAAGACACTTATTGTCCCCATTCCAGAATTCAGTTTTGCCAGTACAGAACTATACAGACAATGAAAAAATGGGTTTTCCTCACTTTTCTTCTTAAATGGTTCTGAAAACATTACTTCTTTTCCAATCCTTTCAAGCCCAGAACTGCCAGAAGCAATGAATCTACAGGTTAAACAAGCTGAATGAGAGCTGCTGCAATAACTACAGTCCCCATGGGTGCAGCCTGGGCAATACAGAACCTCACCTGGAAAGGCTGCAAGTCTGACAAGAGTGAGCTGCTCCTCTGGCACATTTTATCACTCCAAATGGCCCAGGGAGACACAGTCTGGGAATTTGAACAACAGCCTCAAAATAATGTCCATTGAGTGAACTCAAAGACATGTTCCAAACATCTAGGGTATTTGATGGGGAACCTCCCCACTTTTTGACCACATGGTGTAGAAAGGAGGAAAAAATGTTCCCTGGTTTTGTATCACTGAGGAATGAAGAATGCAATTCCTCTAGTTTAAATTTCAGTGAATGCTACTCCTGTGACGTGTCTTTGACATCTGTCCTTGGACAAGAAGAATACTCCTCTGGAGATACCTTCTCCTTTCTACTGACCATAGGGGGATGCCAGGGTGACTGGTTCAGATATAGATGTATCAGAGCAAGGGCTGACACACAGAGAGCATGTACACACACAGGATGGTGCAAGGGGGCAGGAATTTTGTTATCAAAGAATTACTTTTTTTCATATTGACCAAAATGAGACTTCAGGGGTTGTTACTTCCATGCTGCCACCTTCACATTCTCACCCTTCCCTTCTCCATGATCTGATCTCCTGGACAATAGCAGAGAGAGAATAGCAGAGCAGACACGGGAGGAGAGTTGTCCCAGGGACAGGCTGGGCTTCCAGAGTGGACAAAGCAGGTGCATCCCATGCGCAAATCCCCTCCCTTCCAATCACCATTTGATTTCAACCCACAGAAGTGAAGCTTTCAATTCTTATATTCTGCTTCTTCCTGTCCTGAGACAACCTCTTTTTCCTACTCCCTAAGAAGGACTCTGGGCCCTTCTCAAATAATTTCCATGCTGTGTAAAGACTAACACAGCACATGAAGAACATCTCTGAACCAGAACTGATCTACAAAACGTTTTTGAAGACTCTGAATTCCTACAGGCTAGCACGAGTCTCCAGGGCAATCACAAGCATGCAATGAAAATCACTATTCTGAATGACAACCTGCTGCTGCCTGTCCTGCTCCTGACACTTCGCTCCCTGCAAGAATATTTGGGTTTCAGCATACACTTCAAAGTCATTGTTCCTTCTGTTTTGTTTGGCACAGCAGCACTCATTTTCAGAAAGAAAAAAGGCAAGAGCGTAGCTGTAGAAGCACACTGCCTGGTGACAGCCACGGCACAGCAATACGCTGACAGTGAGCCCCCGAGCATTTGGGTGAGCAGGTCCCGCTGGCAGCAGCACGGCCAAGTCCCACGAGCCCCGGTTCAGCAGCCACTGAGTAGCGTGCCACAAGTCAGAGTGTGTTCTGGTTATTTCTCTCACAATTAATTTAAACTGTAAAAGCACAAATGTGCTTGATTTTTATTATTACTTTTGATTTCAGCAGATGTCTTGTGGGCAGTAGCTGTCTCCTTAATATTGCTGCGGAACAGCTTTCTGCTACACTGTACTGGGGGAAAAGATAATTGCATCAGAGGCAGTCCTTTTCCTTCACAGAATGATTTCCCCACCCTGCATCATGTTTATGTTTAATTACAGCATATATTTGGGGTATTTCAGAACTGATAGCCCATTAAAGCTCATCCTAGCCATCAGTCATGACATTCCATCTGGGAAATAAAGGAAGTATAAATTTTAAGCCAGCCAATAATTCAAACAAAGTTCTAAACCTTTAAACCCGTAAAACAAACAAGAAAGAAAAAAAAAAAAGAGTGACACGCTAGCCAAAATTATCCCTTCTTCAGGCTCAAAATGAGGCAGTGCAAACCATAGGCCCTACCACTCATTTTTATTGGGAAAGGGGACAAATCATCACATGCAGGGGAAGCAGCTCTGCGGAGATCCCAGAGGAGCTTAGTGTCTCTGCCTTCCACCTACCTGTCATCTGTAATTTGGGAGCATGTGGAATTTTTGCACAGATTCAGCTTCTGTACTCTCACTTGGTTACTATCTGTTTGTCCTGGTTTCAGCTGGGATAGAGTTAATTTTCTTCCTAGTAGATGGTACAGTGCTGTGGTTTGGACTTAGTGTGGACTAAAAGGACTGTGGTGGGTTGACCCTGGCTGGATGCCAAGTGCCCACCAAAGCTGCTCTATCACTCCACTTCTCAACTGGACAGGGGAGAGAAAATATAACAAAAAAGCTCGTGGGTCGAGATAAAGACAGGGAGATCACTCACCAATTACCATCATGGACAAAACAGACTCAATTTGGGGAAAAACAGTCTAATTTGTTACCAATCAAAACTGAGTAGGGTAATGAGAAATAAAACCAAATCTTAAAACACCTTCCCCCCACCCCTCCCTTCTTCCCAGCCTCAACTTCACTCCTGATTTTCTCTCCCTCCTCCCCCTCAAGCAGCACAGGGGGACAGGGAATGGGGGTTGTGGTCAGTTCACCACACGTTGTCTCTGCCGCTCCTTCCTCCTCAGGGGGAGGACTCCTCACACTCTTCCCCTGCTCCAGCATGGTGTCCCTCCCATGGGAGACAGTCCTCCATGAACTGCTCCAGCGTGGGTCCTTCCCACAGGGTGCAGTCCTTCAGGAGCAGACTGCTCCAGCGTGGGTCCCTTCCACGGGGTCACAAGTCCTGCCAGCAAACTTGCTCCAGCGTGGGCTCCCCTGCCAGGAGCCTGCTCCAGCATGGGCTTCCCATGGGGTCACAGCCTCCTTCAGGCACATCCACCTGCTCCGGCGTGGGGTGCTCCAGGGGCTGCAGGTGGATATCTGCTCCACCATGGACCTCCATGGGCTGCAGGGGGACAGCCTGCCTCACCATGGTCTTCACCATTGGCTGCAGGGGAATCTCTGCTCTGGTGCCTAGAGCACCTCCTCCCCCTCCTTCTTCACCAACCTTGGGGTCTGTATAGTCATTCCTCTCACATATTCTCCCCCCTCACTCCAGCTGCAATTTGTGTCCCAGTGGGTTTTTGGTTTTTTTTTTTTCCTCCTTCTTAAACATGTTATCACAGAGGCGCTACCACTGTCTCCGATTGGCTCAGCCTTGGCCAGCGGTGGGTCTTTCTTGGAGCTGGCTGGCACTGGCTCTATCGGACATAGGGGAAGCTTCTAGCAGCTTCTCACAGAAGCCACCTCTGTAGCCCCCCCGCTACCAAAATCTTGCCACGCAAACCCAATACTCTGTTACACTACAGAAACAATTGCAGCAAGGATGATGGGTACTAGCTACTGGATTTTAAACATTAGCTGGACAATCAACTCACAGCTCCCATTTGGCACCAGGGTGCAGATCCCAGTAACCATCAGATGCGCTGCTCCAGTTGAAACCTGTTGTATGTGGCGTATCAAAATTTAGCAAGTAGCACCACGTATTCAGGTGTTTCATCTATTCTTTCCCACCAAAATCCCTTGTATGTAGCAAGATGAGGGATGTATGCAGTGTTAGGAGAGGCCATGAAAGGACAAACATTCAATGCTCTGGGGAAATGGTCAGTGGTACTTAAGCATCATTTTCAATTTAAGAGGATTTAGGCTTCATATGGGTGCTAGGAACCTCATCATCAGAGCCCTTCCCACAGTTTCAAATACCTTACAAGCCTGTAATGTGAGCAAGCCTGCCTGAAAAGGCTGGTGATGCTGGAGGCTCCATCTGTTGCTCGTTCACAGCACATATTGTCAGGAGACCGGGAATGCCACTCTCCCACCTTTTCAGACTCTCGCACTGCTTTGCATCGATAAGATTTCAGGAGCACATTTGTGGCTCTGCTCTGAGGGGTATATGACAACACACTTGTCATGCTTTCTCTCTGCCGGCATGCCTTCTCTGCAGACAGCAAACTGGGCTGCTGCTGCTGACCTTATTGTCTGGAAAGACAAAATCCTAGGGGATTATTTTCTTTCTGTTGTTTTCAGAGGTAGGCGTTTCTTTCCTCTGTTTCTTCTTCATCAGTACTTAAGTCCCATGCCTTTAATCTACATTGTGCCTTGACTTCCCTGACTGTGTCATTAATTTACCCTTCCTTTCCCTTTTAGCTTTATGTCATTTCCATCTCTCCCTGTGCCGCTTGGACATGATCCTGGCAAGCAGGGCATGCAAAACACCGAGTACCATTGGCTACATTCGATTACGGTGGAAGTGGGGAAGGCAGACCATAAGTCCAGAGTCATGATGTAGGACAAAAAGTTCAGAAGTGCTCAAGGACTTTCAACATTGACACTTTGGAGTGCCCAACCTGAGCTGATCATGGGTCAACAGCAAAAACCCCCTACTATTGTTTTAAAGCCTTGATTAGTCTTTAGGTCATACCAAGGGACGTCACTTACTGCAGAGTGAAGATGTATTGTGGAGTGGTGTTAGTGTGAACACACTTGTAATTTGCACACTCCACGGTGGCTGGGTGACTTTCATTTAATTTGGGATTTGTGGACAAATTGACATCAATTCATGGTATCCATTCATGGTCCAGAACACCAGAACCCCCAAGTTTAAGTGGAGTAAGCTGGACCACTGTTTTTCTTTCCCTGCTCTGCAGGACATGGATTTCTGAATTTCATCCCAACATACACATGCACGAGTGGATGCCATGATGTAAACAAGAGGAGCAGATTGAGTTCCCCTGTGGCTCTAAGACATGGTGAGAGTAGGAGGCAGGCTGAAACACCTTAAAGCCATCGTCTCGTAGAGCATTCATATTCCCAGCTCTGAGTCACACCTTTTCTCTACCCTGCTGCGTTTGGTACTGGTGCTTAGGGACATGGAGTGAGAGACGAGTCATGGCTCTGAGACAGAGGCAGCACAGAAACTCTGCAAGACGGTGGCAGAGGAAGGTGGTAACAGGAATATTACAACCTGATACTAGATTGAGCTGATACTAGACATTATTCCATGGTATTTTCATAGAAAGCAGTTGTCAATTGTTGAAGACCCCATATAACATAAATGACCAGTGAAAGGAAATCCAAATCAGTGAGGGAGCATCACTGCTGAGTATTTGTTTAATGGAATTAGGGTAAAAGAAAATTTGAAATATGAAGCAAGTTTTAGTCCTGAATACCAGAAGCTCAAGAAAACAAAGGAAAATGGAAGTTATTAAAAAACAGCATCTGTAGGCAAAGGACGCAGATTTGTTCTTGAAATGACTGCAAGTAATTGTTAAAGAGAACAAAATACCTGTTAGGTTGATTAGATAATTTATATTTTGTGTAAATATTCTGGAAGGGCCCTAGGGCATTACCAACTCATCACAAAATAAAGCCTGACTACTTATAGACAAACTTCTGAAGTTTGTTTAAAAGGGCACTGAAGTTTGTTTAAAAGTGCAATGTGACTTTTCAAGCACTGCATATTTGCTTTTGCATGTGCAAAAGTAACAACAAGAGATACAGTCTTTGCAAGTGCATCCTTTCTTAGCAGAGAAATCCATGGTGATGACATTCTTAATAAATTCAGTTCACATTACTGTAATGATGTTTGTCTAGCATTAACTTGGGAATTACAGTTAGCTTTAGCATTAATTAATTCTGTGCAATTTTCGTGTGTTATCAACATATTTTACATCCTCTGCTGGATCCAAATTACCCCAGGATAATGGAAAATTTTTCTGTGCATTAATTTTCAAAATGCCTTTCAAATACAACAAAGCATACAACAAAGAAAAGCAATATCTTGGGAGCATCAGCACGCAAGATGGAATTTCTAGTTCATGATCTGCACCTATGTTTCCTGATTAGTAATGTGAAATCTTAAAATAAGTTGAATGCCACAATAGACAGATCCTTGTCTCATAGTCATAGCAAATCATTAAGAACTAGGTTTTAAAGCTCATATCCTAGAAAAAGGCTGTGGGAGAGCAAATGAAGGTTGTGATCAGCTTTAAATAACTCACAGAGAAACTCCTGATTGAGTTTACTAGTACAATGAACAACTTTTGAAGCTCAGTAGTTTTGCATAGCTAACATCAACCCAAATAACTTGGGTTTAGCTATCGAAGAGGGAAAGGCATTACTTCAGCCACACAGGAGGTAAAAGTTAGAAGTTAGGAGAAGAAATTAAGCAGTGGAAAATAAAATATAAATATTGGGGATAAAGCAGCTGACTGTGAAGTCTCTAAGAATAAGCTGCCAAAATTGCCACAAACAAAACACGAGCAAAGACAAAATCTCACAGGCAACTCTACAGCACTGCTTGGCAGCAGGGGTGGTTTATCTCTCTTTTTTAATTTGGCATATTCCAGACCTGAGTCTGCAGCAGTTTCTCCATTCATACTTAAACCATGTTTCCTTTACTGCTTGCAGTTCCTGTAGCTCGGGACTGCCACGGCAGCAAGGGGGACAAAGAGGAGTTTCATGCAGGAGGCGAGGTATCGATGTCCATGCTGCAGAGCACGTGGAGGAAGGGCTGCTATTCTGAGGTTTCACCATGCTGAGGATGCTGGACCCCCTGGCTGACCGTGCCCTAGGTGGGATAGAAGAAGGACAATTTGGTAGAAGTAACCTCCACCGAGAGGTTGGAAATACCCTGTGACAAAACAGGTGGTGGAGTCAGCTATTATTATAGAGTTGTGATTATTTAAAACAAAATCCCTTTTCACACTTGTCCACAGAAAGGGAAAAAGGAGGAGATGGTGAAGCTGAGCAAATATGCCCATGTGGAAGGTGTTTAATAAGGGCAGTTACATTTAATAACTAGAGGCACACCATCACTTCATCTGGATAACAAACAGGTAAGACTTGAAAAAAGATCTTGCCGTCCCCTTGTTGCCATGACAGCCTTATGAAAAATATAACAGAAGATAACACAACCATCAAACTCAGGGTGTGAAATTCCAATGAAGTCAGGATATTGTCTGATAGACTAGCTCGCTAATTCAGTAAGAGCCACTGTCTTCAAAAATCATACATACAGAGACCAATGCTAGTGTGAAGGAAATGCAGCGGAGAGAACTGCCGCATATCCCTGTTCAGTCCTCCTGGAAAACAGTGAGACAGAGGGATTAGCAGCAAGGCTTTTTGACGTAGTTTTCCTTCTCATGACCACAGAAATATTCAGAGTTCGTCTTGAATGTGTCATTCTGTCACCCTGGCTAGATTTCAGTCTGATCTCTCACGTTTTAACACCTTTAGTGCTGAACAGACTTTACCCTCACTCAAAATGACCAGTTATTAAGCACCAATTTTTCAGTGCAGGCAAGTAGTCTGAGATGTGCTCAGGACAACAACCCAATGAAAGGTAAGCCCATAGGTCAAACACTTTTCCCTCTACAGAAAATCAGTACAGACAAGTGGCTACTTAGGGCCAGGACCCAAAAGGACTTCTGTGCTTTGTGAGGGATGAAACGGCTGAACATTTGTCTCAAAGCTTGCCGACAAGGAGATAACAGAATCTTGCAGGAGATTGTGCAAGATGTTATCTGCTCACACGGATCGCAAGGACGATCACCAGGAGTCTCCCGTTTGATGTAGATAACGGGCTGTAGGAATATGCACGTGGTCGGCGCCTGAAACCCAGGATATGCGAGCGGCTCAGAGACGTGCCATTGCCCTGGGTTGCGCAAGCTGGAATTGTTGCCTCAGGCACGCATCCTATAAAAGACCACCGCCCCAGACCCTGTCGGGGAGATCTCACTTCTGACACCACCACCGAAGACCCCGTTGGTGATTCCCCACCACGGTGACCCCCAAGACCCCAGAAGCATGGACCCGCAGGACGCCACAGATCCATGGTGGTGACCAGTTGCGCTTTTCTATCCCGAACTCTTGCTTTATCTTCCACCTTTCCTTCCTTTCTTTCCTATCGCTGTTTCTCTCTTTTCGTGAGCGGTTTAATAAACGGGTGGACTCATGACATCTGACCTCGTTTGTGTCTTAATCTCGCTCGAAGGGATCGAACTTGAAATGAGAGGTTGGTCTAGCCGCCCTTAGCCTCCCAGACTCATCTGAGGTCGGTTAGAACACAAGAGGGCCTTCCTCTCATCCAACTCGGATTGTAACAGTGCTTAAAGTACTTACACGGAGATGGAGTTTCCCACTGCCAGATCGAAGGTCATCTGCCACCTAACTTCCAGTTGTCTTATTTTTAATAAAGTTCATAGCACCTACAGCTTTAATTCATGTTTGGAGTGAGCCCAGGCCTGCACAGCCCAGGAACTGAGCCAGATCAAGACCCCCTCACGTGGCATGTGTTCCACAAGGCCACGACTCTCAAAACCTGCCCGGCAGCCAGCATCAGGTTTCGTATGAAATGAATTAGTTGCTGCTTTCCCTCTATCAAAAGCCAGAAGGTAGTGGGAGTGGTTTGGGCAATTTCTACCTGCTACCTACCCACCATTTAGCATTAGAGCACCAGGCCAGCCTTGAAAACCTGATGTGGTTTGAAGCCATATCTTGTAGAAAGTTATTGCTTGAACACAAGATTATAGGCTAACGGGGCAGGGACAGTGTGCACTCTCACATCCTCCCTCCATGAGGCTAAAGGCAGAAAGAGCTCATGCATGTGCGGTGCAGGGACGGCTCACCTGCAGGTGCAGTGCAGAGGTGGCTCACCTGCAGATTGAAGTTCATGGTCCCAGCTTTCCAGTTTGCTTTCAGATGTCGTTTCATGTACAGCACAGGACTTTCCTCTGTCCTGTTAGTGACCACCTCAGCTTACGTTTGGTCTAAGAAAAAGCTCTAAGCATCAAGCATGTCTTTGCTGCACAGTGGCATAGCTTCAGGAGGAGAGGTAGAGGACACTCCTTCCCTTCCCAGGGCTCTCTTTGAACCCTACAAGGCCAAGGCAGGAACTGAACCTGGGATTTTAGCTGTAGCCTAGGAGCTTGATATCTCACCAAGTTAGTCAAAAGAAGCAGCAGCACCTTGTCTCATCATCCTGAGGGAAGAGCATGAGCATCACATCATCTTATAAAGAAGGATACTGTCACCTGTCAGACCTGTGGCCACCAGTTTGGCAGAAGTGCTTCCTTGAAGCTTTAGGTCAGATGTCCAAGCTCCAGACAGGTGTACAATTTCAGGCCAGGTACTGCCTGAGCATTTCCTGAGATGTCCTCTAACTCCCTCCTAGGCATTCTGCAATGAGGGAGCTTCTGCTGAACATGCTGCTATTTTGGCTCTTCTCCTGACACATCTTAGTCTCTGTCTATAAAACTCATTAAGAAGGACCAGAGAAGGATCCCTGCTCCATGCAGCCCTCTGTAGAACAGAATGACCGCAACACAGCACTCAGCTGGTCTTCATGTACCACCCCAGTGACACTCAGACAAAATTATTCTTCTTTGTGTGCGTTTTGGCAATGCAAAGTATCTGAAATGTTGAATATGCAGCCCAGCTGAGTGGTGTTGCTATAGCATGAAGTTGAAAGTGTGTGTAGCAGGTCATGGAGTGTGGCACTAAGGCACTGCAGGTGCTGTGGGTGGTAAAGCTGTTGGAGATACTTGGAAGGGCTGTATCTCACACCTGCTGCATGTGGAAAGGGACGCTTGGAGTGAATCATCCCCATCAGCAATGCCCCACCATTGTCTTGAAGAGGGCTCACTGGCTTTGTCCAAAACAGAGCCATGAAATAATGTAATATTGACACGCCCTCAGCCTCTTCACACATAGCACATATCCAGTGAACACACATCGCTGGATTTCACTCCTAGGATCTGGCATCGTAAAGTTAGATGACACAGCACCCTGCTTTCAGCCAAAGCAATCTTTCATATCCTTTACAGTTCTACAGCCACTCTGAATCCTAGTAGGAGAATACTCAGTAACTTTGCGAAACACAACATTTTCCGTGGTGTACTTTTATAGGCTGACTTTGCAACTAATGTTTTGGCAGCCAGCTTTCACCACTTTGGCCAAAGCCTGTAAATAATTGAGACAAGAGCTATTACTTTTGCAACTGTATGCGCTTCAAGCTGCTGCAAACACCTGAGCTTTTCTTCAGTTCCTATAAACCTGCTAATTATAAGAGACATGAACTCTAGAGCACATGGAGGATTGTGGGATTTCTCTTTTCAGTTTGATGTCTGCTGGTGGCTGTCCAGGAGCGTAAAGCTTGAAGGATAAATTAGAGGCAAGACCAGGCAATGCGAAAGAAAAATGATACCAAAATGAAAGTGTCTATATCGTTCCAGAAAAAAAATAAGGACATGAAGGAACATCACCTTGTAGATGTTGTCTCTCTGCAGTTCAGTGAGGTCTGATCCAGGCCCTGATTAACATATGAATTTATTTTACTGCCACAGAAGAAATATGACCCTTTCCAGGGTAGAAAACAACAGATCACAATGGTCTTAAAAAAGAGATTGTAAACAAAAACACCTACTGGGATCTCTCCTGCATGAATAAACAATCCATGCCAATGAAACCAAACATGTGTTACTTGTAGCCTCGACACACAATCATGTTCTAAGGTATATTCAGGGTATGGCACAATTTCTTTCAAATTTACCAAACATTTCAAAGCCACAAAAAAACCCCAGGTGATTACATTTCCCAGTTGCTAGGAACAGAAAATGATGAATTTATTCTTCCTAACCACCTTCCTCCTCATACGTGCTGCCTCACATTTTTTCTCCCATGCAAAACGTATGCTGATTTTGCAGAAGGTCTCATATTTTCTAAAGCCAGCCCTGCAGTAAAAACACACAGCTTCAGCGCTGAATCAGTGCTGTGCCAACGGTCTCTGTCAAAGGCGAGCACCAAGCCAGCAGCATGAAACCTGCTCAGCTTCAGATGACCGGAGGAGGAGGAGAAGTCAGAGGTAGCCCTTGTCATCCTGAGAAAGCTAGTCTTTTCTGTTCCTAGGGACTTTACTCTTCTGCATATAGGACAAACGAACTAAAAAGACTGTCTCTTCATGTAGCCCATTCTTCTATCATATGCCATCTAATTTCACTCAGTTATCCGTGTACTGAACCCAATAATTTGTTTTTGGCTACAGCATATCTTCCAGAAAGACCTCCAATGCTAATTTGCAAACACAAATGAAAAATTTCCTGCTTCCAAGGCTAGTTCTTTCCCAATGATGAATCACCTTCCCTGTTAAAAGTGTATATCTTATGTCTTCTGACTTTTAATTTAAATTCTCATGTGAATGCTGCTTCTGGTTCCGGTAGCATTAAGCCAATGAATCACCACAGCTCTGATCCAGCATGACAGCTCCTACGCGTAACAAAGAAATCCATAGCCTTATGAAATGCAGAAAGCTAAATGGACAAATGCTTCTTATATACCAAATCTACTGGCACATGAACCCCTGCACGCTGCACTGAGCTAACAGCATTCCAGGCAGAGGCAAGCATTAATCAGGATTTTTTTCAGTCTAGTATCACAATCAAATATTCAGGAAGGCAAATGCTAGCAGAGATCAATCCCAAATACAGAACTTTCAAGAAGAGTTCAAAATCAGCAGGCTACAGAAAAAGAGACAAAGACAATATCACATAAATGTCTGAGCTTCAGGCTGAAGCTATGAGGACAAAATGATAGCATCAACTGTCTCTTTATCTTGGATGGTTTGAAAACTGTGTTGGAAACTACCCAGTGCTTTCACAGAGTACTAGACTTGAACACTGCTGTTCATCTTCCTCATCTGCCTGCTCATCAATTTATTCTGCAAACATCAAGGGAGCCTAACATTAACGTCTTGGCTCTCTAGACTGGTTTCTTGGTTAGTTATGCTAACTCCTTTTGTGGAGGCAAAAATCATCAAAAACATGTTTTCCCACAAAGCTTTGACTCATAAGAGCTCTGCTTTCCTCACTTCTTGGTCTGCCTGCCTGGCTCAGCCTGCAGAAAATCAGGGGCCCAGTGGTTTCCAGGAGTGTGAATGTAGAGAGGAGTCACTGAACTCCACAGAAAATAAACACACACAAAATTGGTGTTTGCAACCTCTCAAAACACTAAGCATGGGACTGTAATTAAAAACCTTCTTTACAAAAAATTGTGTGTTGCTCCATCAAAGCATCACCTTCCTAGTTCTTTGCTTCAGAATGGTTTGAATGCCCTGAAATATCCTTGCATATTCGGTTTGTTCACAGTGAAGTCCCACACTTTTGGAACAGTTTACACCTAAGTATCTGCCTAAGCCTCACTGAAACCAAATTGCAGTTAAGTATGTATTGTGAAAAGCAGAGCTCTATTGCATAAACAGCTGTAAACAGTGTCATTAATAGAAAGTACTAATATTAATAAAGCAATAAGCTTAGGCACTTTCATTAATGAACCTCATCAGCTCACATATTCAAAGCACAATGCAATCAGCTTTTTTCTGAACAGCTTTGTGTGCAATGCCAGCAAGCAACGCCAACTCTGCTTACTACAAAACTGAGCTTTTCAGAAATGTGCATGCACGTTCTGTGATGACTTCCTAATTGGAAGTACCAGTGCACACATGTCCCTGGAGCAATGTCTGATTAGATATTAGTACTCACAAGTAACTGTGAATGAATTCCAGATAATTTCACGCACTGATTATGGATGTATTTGTTCTGTTGCATTTCTGAGAACCAGGTCCATGAAAATAATCCAACACACCAGCCACAGGATATACCCATGGCAGTAATCAGGAGTTCCTTGCTCTGAAACCAGGGCTTGCTACACTGAAATCTGTTATGTGCTGCCTCTCTTTGCAGGGACCATGGTGCCAATGGGAAACCTCTGTAGAGACTGTCAATGACAGTGAGTGTATCTATCTGAGTCACTGAAAGAGCACAAAATGATGAAATTATGCTGCCAGTGCAAAGACTGGGGAAGGGACCCACGGGACTGCTTTGCAGCAGGGCACCAGTTTGCTCCTGGCCTGCTGGGAAAAGCTTGAGTCCCATCAATTAATACCTGCTGTAAACTGAGATTCCAGTCTAAGTGCTTGGGAAAACTTAAGATACTTGCATGTATCATAACATTTTAGAGGTGCACATAATAATGAATTTAGGATGCAGTTTATGTACTGTCACATAGTTTAGTCATGTAGCTGTGCTAGGATTTTCCCTTTCACAGCTCCAGGTAACACCTTGTTACCATCCAGCATACTGTTATTGTTGAAATATAGAGTGATAGACTCTAAGATGCTTGGAAATCTCCCTGCTTAACAGTGAAGAAAAGCTGTAAATAAAGCTTTCTTCACTCCTTAAACCAGTTGGAAAGAAACTTAATGACAGGTTCACATAAGTAAAGGGAATGACAATTTAACCATAAATGGCAAAAGGTTGAACTAACAAATTGAAGGAATTCAGTGCACTCCTCACGTGGCAAGGAAAGGATAGCCATCTTACACAGACATGCACGAGGTTTAGCTGCAGAAACTCTCATAATCAAGGAGACATCAGGGTAGAGGTGGAGGAATAAAAGACACCACCACCACCACACACTCCAATATAGGAATCAATATAGAAAAGGTACTGCACTAATTCAAAATCAATAAAATTAAACTGCTTGCTTGCAAATCAGGGAAATTTAAGGTGTAATGCTTTTGCTGCATCTTGGTCACTTAAAACTTACATTTAATTATGAGCTGATCACCCTTGGCTCCCCTCACAGCTGGTGAAGAGTCACCATGCTGGTGGCTTTAATGCCTTTTAGCTGGTGGCTATCTCTACAGAAATTTTTTTAATAGTTCTTTGTATGCATGCGTGTACATGTACGCACACACATATAACACACGGAGTTTTAAGAGAACAATATTGTACAAAACAAAAATAGTATGCTTTATTAATTATCAATGTAATTAAGAAGATAAGAATGGTTAGTTGTTATACATTGGAACACAAAAAAAAAATCACCTTTACTTTGTAATGTTCTCCTAAATTCCCATTTTCATGTTTGGCCTGAGTTGCCACATGCCCGTCTCTACAAGCCTGGGGAGTAAGCACTGAAATCCCCACCAAAGGCTACCCTAGAGAGGCACAAATTCACAAGTATTCTGTAATAGATTTAAACATTAGTATATATGCTTGAAAATCAAAAGTAATAATAAAAAAAAAAACTATGGAAACTTGCTACCTATTGTTACACGTTGCTGGAACAGGTTTGTATGTGTTGTAGCAAGCTTGTGCAAGGTTGGTAGTTACTGCCCTTGCATTATGCCACCACCAAATGCCATTATTAAGAAAGAATGACAATGATTTTAGGGAGGTTAATAAGTTTCTAGTGGATATGGATCCCACCGTTCCCCAGAAAAGAGCTGTCTGTCTCAGTCTCATCAGGAGACCAGCATCTCCAGCAGTAAGACAAACCACATCCAGCTGTGCCCCCTCTCTGCATCAGAGATAAAGGATGTCTATGAGACTAGTTCAAACTCTGATATCTAAATTTTAGACATCTGAAGTTAGTGTAGGTGGATTACACTAAGAGTATTTCCACTCATGAAGACAGACCTGAATAATAAATATTTTTATATTAAGCGTAAACCTTTTTTTTCCTACTTAGCTAGAGGAAGAAAGACCTTTGTGATGGCAGAAAAATGTGGTGCAATCTGGTAAGTATGGGGGACGAAGTAGCACCATGGTACCCTGAGTTTATCACCAGCAGAGAATAATCCATTGCTCTTCCCACACCTGACCTGGATGGTTCAAGATGGCCAAACTACATCCTCCTGGCCCAGTACAGTGCACTGGAAACAGAAGTAGCTTGTCTGAAGCTTTTTAGTTTCCAACCAGCTGCAATACTGCCTTGCATCAATGTGAGCAACTTTGATGGTTTGTTCACTGTACCCTGAGCAGCATTTAAGGCACTTATTCTTCCAAGAAGAAAGTTGAGTGCAAGTCCTCCACAGGGATGCTGGCCTGAATCTCAGGGCTGGTTGACTTATATTCTTTTCCAGGGAACTTGTAGGACAAAACAGTTTTAAGAGCCTACATGGACCCTATTCCATCACCTCTGCTGCTGTTACCTGCTCCTTAAAGTTCAGCCCTGTTTAGTGAGCTGAGCAAGTGAGAGAAGTGCAAACAACTCACATATCTCTCTCCTGTTCTGGCATCAGNTATCTTAAACAAAGCCAACATTTTTCCCTTTCCATTACCTCCTGCTGATGGAATACAGAACAATATAAATATTGTCAAGTTATCTTAAGGGAGTCATTTCAGAGTTTGTTGTTCATGATTCCAGCTCCAGGGCTGC
>VYZW01036765.1:0-18696 GCA_013401315.1 Balaeniceps rex | reverse complement strand
AGAGTCTAATTTTGAGAGACTGCATTATCCTCCAAGCACTTGAACCCTGAGATCTTCCTTCCCTATCTCACGCAAAGTTCCCTTTGTGTCTCATGTGCAATTTCTGTAACATGCTTCTTAAGAGATTTTGAAACAAACAGCTCCCTTGTGCCAGGGAGAGTCATCTGGCTGCAAATGCAGATGTATAAAATGTCATTAATTCTACTGAGGAAAATGTAGTTGTGGTCACAGTGTGAGTTGAGTTAGAGATAGGCAAGATGAAGGCGTCAGAAGCAGAGAGGGAGGAAAAGGAGACATTTATAATGTTAATTTTGTGGAAGTGGAGGATTTCAAATAAAGTTTTGTAATATTTGAAGGCAAATGAATAGATATGTTGGGGGGGTTTCTCTTTATGAGGATAGATCACAGTGCTATTCAGATAGCTTAACACTGATGTGGTGGCAGAGAGCAATCCTAAAGCCTCTTGCATGGACTTTTGAAGGATTTTGGCAGTAGGCCTCCTCCCACAGATCCTTTTCCTACCTTTTCTTAGAAAAAAAGAAATTGGCCACATGCCTAAGAGCTTTTTCCACCCAGCTACTCTGATCACCAGAAAGACAAAGAGACTGTAAATAGCCGTATTAGTTAGAACAGCCCATAGATTTGCAATAGGAACTGAGCTCGTTGAAGCCTTTGAAGTGAGACTACATTGCTGCCCCATCCTTTAGTCTTCCATGAAGCATAGGATGGGAAGATCAGCAGATTTGGCTAAGATTGCTTCAGTGGTTCAGAAGGAGCAATCAACACAAAAGCTCTGGTCCAATCTACACTTTGCTAGAGGTCCTTGGTCACTTTACGCGTCATTTAAGTCCATTTAAAAGCACTGATGGCAGACAGTCTGCCTTAGAGACTCTAAGTGTCTACTCTTGAAAACAGCAAGACAGGGAAAATCAAACTGTAGCAAGTGCCTCTTGAGCACATACAAGCTTGTTTTTCAACAAGTTGCAAGTAGGAAGACTTGAACAGATTTTCACCAGAAGATTGAATGGCATATTCTCAACACAAATTGTAAGTTAATCAAAAGGAGAAACAAAACTTCTTTGTAATTCCCCCTGAGTAGATATGACAGGCAAAACTTCAGATGGTTAATTGCTGGCAACATAAGAAACAACTGAAAATGGGGTCTAAGCATGAGACACATCAAACACTTAATCTGCACAGCAATCAGCCCTGTCTAAAATTATGCATTTGGTGCATGCCCAGTTTGACTGCAACTATTCAAAACATACAGAAGAAACATCACTTCTAATTCTTCTCCCTCCAACAGAAAAACTATAAAGTACTTAAAGCGTTTCATCCATATTTTTTTCTGAATGCTTTTTAATATTTATTTTAATTATTTTAATATTTTATTTAATTTTATCTAATCCCACATAGGCTGGGCCGCAGACCTTGATAAGCAATTTACAGAGTGCTGAATGTTAAAACTTAACGAACTCTCACCAGGACCCTGCTTGGCTTGCTGGCTTCCTGGGTTGCTTTGGTGCCCAGCAGCACACAAGGAAATCTAAAGAATGAAACTGCACTTGGAGGAAATTATCTGTTTAAGGACATTATATATACTCAGAGCCACATCATTCATAATATCTTTTAAAAAAATAGGAGGAGATAGAACAATAAATGATTAACAGAAACATAGCAATAACCTCAGCTCAGGGGAAAAACTATTTCTACAAATTAACAGTGTGATGCTTGAAATAAGACTGGAGCAATAGAAGAGTCAGGAGTGCCTGCAAGTTCAAGAGAAGATAAGCATTGTTCCAGTGGCTTAAAAGCATCGTCTTTGTGCCATAAAGATCCATGAGCAGAGCACAATCCAAAACCATTTGTGAGATGAAGTGCTTTCAAAAGCGAAGGCAACATCTTTCAAGCCCGAAAGTGGTTATTTTTAGAAAAGTTACTACACTGACACTCATATCTTTAGCTTGAAGCTAGTGGTTACCTGAATATAAATAATAAGAGCTAAGAAAAGAGAGGTCAAGTGTTTACCCTCCTATTTCACTCTCCCTTGCTAAGGTTTGCCTCACTGCAGCAGGATTTCAGAGCTGTGAGTGGTACACGATCGTGCACTCGGTGCTTCAGGTTACAGAGTGAGTAAAGTATAAAAGTGTAACTTAGACTAGATGTCTACTATTGCTGTGAAAGTGTCTCACATTTCCATGTTCTTTTAAGTTTGATAACAGCAGCAGGCTTTTGAACAAAGAAGAACACTACATGGCATTTAAATAGCAGACCTAATGTAATTATGTGTAAGTTGGAACAATTATATAAAAATCACGCAATAAAGAAAGGAGGCAAAGCACTCAGCCATCTCAAACATTTCTGAAAATGCCAGAAGGGACCCAAGCCTTCATTATAGACTGATGACCTGCTAAATTACACTGCCAGAGCACACGCAAGCCCATCATTGACAGTCTAATTCCAGCCTACCTCTGTGGAGCGATGAGAAATCCTTCTCTCAAGACCATACCCAGAAAGCAGATGGAAAGAGCAATGAAAATGAAAAGCTTCATAGGGATCTGCTGGACCTTACTGATACTGCACCAGAACTTGATTAAAGAGGTTACAGGAACTTCATATTTCTCTGGTTGTCTGAACAGAGAGACTATAACTCTAATAACTCTATTAAGAAATGTAATGGATAGATTGAGAGTGCTTAAATGAGGACGCTCACTGACCATTAACTCTGGGAAACCAGTTATCCTCATAAATGCACTCTTTCAAGGTGTAAGTGCAAAGCAGTACAAGCTTTCTCAGCAGGAATACAGATGATGGTGAGGCTGGACTGTCATTTTGGGTGCAGAGGAGGGTGGTAGCGGGAAGTGTTGCTGGCGTACATCTGCACCACGCAAGGGACCGTAGGAGAGAGACCCGTTAGCTAGAACTGGCTTTGGGACAGTGTGAGGCACCAAATCCAAGGTGGTTAGCTCTGCTGTGGATCAGGGATCAGATGAATAGAGCAGCACTGAGGTGAAATGGTTATCTGCTTTTTAGGACAGGACCAACACTGTGCTGTACTGTAGCTGTACATGCACACTCAAAACTTTCTTGGGGTGTGCCATATATACAATAGAGCTGTTTTCCTGCTCTGGTTCCTTCTATGGACTTGGAGCAAATCTTTTAACTTCAATATTCACACACAGGTGAAATAGGGTGATTAGGCCTACCCACCTTTCCAGGCTGTAGTGGTACTGATGGTCTTGGTTGTGGCAGCTTTACCAGCAGACCAAGCAGGGTCATCACAAAGGAACTCCCCTCCCTTCCCCCCCGGCCAATCCAAAATTGTTCCCAGACAGTTTTCTCTTTCTCTGTGGCCTCTTAGACAGCAGAACAATCTCTGTTTTGCTCTGATTTGGGGGAAAAATCACTTTAAAGGTATTGAGATAAATTCTTTGAATGATGGCTACAGACTTTCATGGTTCCCTGTGCACTAAACTACTGAGATAATTAACTATATTATTAGAAAAGGTAACCGAAATAAGTGCGGTTTAGATAATTCCTTAGGAATGTGGTCCAAAGTCCATCAATAAATCACTTTAGCAAGTGTCTTTCTAGTAAGCAGGAGAGAGGAGTTGCTATGTCCACAGCTATTGAAAGGCCCGGTCAGCCCCAAATGCTGAGGTACCCAACCACCCTGTTATCCCTGTAGAAGCTAGGATAGCAAAAGGGAGCACATATTCTATGGCAAGGAGTAAGACTTATCCATCCATTTATCCTTATCCATCTGAAGATAAATATCCTGTCCCTTAGCTGAATGTGTATGGAGCCATAAAAGAACAGGATCTGTTCGGATCTTTGTCCTGTGACCCAGCTGTTAGGTGTTGTGAAGTGGGGGATGGTTTGTGCTTGCAAACTCACTGAAACATTTCCCCTCGGTTTGGTAGCAGGCAGGCGGACAGACGTGAAGAGACGGCCTGTCAGGGCAATACACAAGCTGTTGCAGAACAGCAGCCTTAGTCCAGCTCTGAGATTCAGGCAGGAAGAGCTCTTCTCTGCTAGACTCTAAAGAAGTACAATAAATATCAAGTGTTCGGAGTTAACCTGATGAAAACCTGTTTGCAGAGAAATGACAGGACAAACTCAGGGCCCCTGCCACAGGCCCTGGGAGCAGGATGCCATGCTCTCATCGCTCTGGGCCTGAGCAACCTGGGCTGCTGGCCTCTGGGGCAGAGGAGAGCAGAGACATCTAGCTGGCTTTGCGTGGCTTCAGCCTGGATCCAGCAGGACTAATGAGCTCTGCATAAGTGCTAGCCGATGAGTCTGCCTTCCCGCACTTCTGCACTGTGCTCCCAGGCACTCTGGAGTCCAAACTGTGCTCAGACACAGCTCTGGGTTAATGGTTTAGCTTTGGGCTCCAAACCCACCCAGACATGGCTATGGGTTAATGATGTAGGTGTCTAGGGCTCAAAAGTAAATGCATGTTTGTAATGTTGAGGCCCCACTTCTCAAAGTTGATGGTAATTCTGAAAGAGTTTAAATGAGAATTGTTTTCCTTATACAATCTTTGACACAACCAATCTTCAAAGCACACACCAAGAAAATGCATTTGGTCAGCTGTGAGAGTAGCAGCCCCACCGCAGCATCTGGGTCATCTTCAAGGGCGACATGGTCTCTTGTGCTGGGGCTGATGTAGACCTGTGGTACACCGTGCAGACAGGTGTATCTATGCAGAGCTGTGGTTTATCAGAGTACAGCCTCTATGGGGATGCAAAAGTCAAAGATGGGGAAGGCAGGACTGAGTACTAGCAGCTCGATCAGGCCCTTTTTACTCCACAAGATGACACATGCCCAAGTGCTATCCACCATGGCAATGGTATCATCAGCACAGCATCTGTCACAGAGGAACATGGGAGCTTCATAATGGCCAGGGGAGAAACAAGGGCCCTAATAGCAAGGTGTGCTAAATGACAAACACATGAGGAATCCCATTTCAAAGGGTTATGGTTTAAATCAGACTGTTGCTAGAACGTTTTCCTGGATCCGGGCACCAGGCAGGACTGCTGGGCAGGAAAAAGACGAGTCTGACATGGGCTGGCTCAGGTGGATTTTAGGCTGTTATTGTTCCTAGAGATTAATGTCTTCTTTTAAGTGATGCAGAAATGATGAAGATCTTTTCTTTACCATGGTTCCTGCCTTGATGCACAAGGCTTGATCCAGACAGCCCTCAAAAAGCTAAAAAAGAAATAGGAATTTTCCAGTCAATGCAATGGACTTTGTTGCATGTCTTTACTTTGCACTTGGACTGAAAATTTTAGCCAGTGACTGTCAAAAAACAGAGAAGTATGTTACTGTGGTTCATATACTATCATGATTTTTTTTCCACTAGAGACAAAACAGCAGCATTTCAGATGGAGTTAATTCCACATTAAACACAATTAATTCTTTTTATGTGCCTCCAGAAATGATGAGATAAGTTTTCATTTCCATAAAACACCCTCACTTCAGAAGCATCAGAATGTGTGCCAGCTCTGTGTCGTTTGAATAATGAAATCAACCATGTTTTGTATGAAAACATAGATTACAGCAGTTTAATTAAGACAGTTCTGGAAAAATGAACAAATATCAGAGCAAACGTTCATCATTAAATGAAAGACAAATTGCTACATTTTGTTTGGATAGTTTATGTATTTGGCAGGGGAAGACATGTCCTAGACAAAGACAACTTTCTTCTTGCTATTCCTAGACTGGAGCTGTATTTAAAGGTGCAGGCAAGATGGATTTTAATAACAATATTTGGCTAATCAAGTGTAGCCTGGAGCAGGAGAGAGAGTATATGGTACTTACTTAGAAATGGGCCCTCTTTCTTCTCTATGTTCAGATCCAATGTTAGGAAGTCTGGCTCTCATTTGCTTTCCAGCACAGATGAGGAAGCCAAACTGCTTATGTAGGAAGGGATATTAGTATTATAATTCAAGCTGGTGAAATTCAGATTTCTTATCCTGGGGGGAACTTCAAGGCATTGGCATTTGGTTTCATCCTACATCACAAAAGAAAAACAAAAAAATACTTCACTTTGACTGTTCTTACATATTTTGTTTCAGCTGTCTCACTCTGAAAAAAATGAGTGCTATTATAAAGTCAAACTGAAATGTTACAACCTTTTATCTAACAAATATTTTGATAATTTTCCACAAATATTTTGACACAGCCACAGTACACAACCATTAATTCATTTCATTTCTTTCAAATAGTATTTGCTGACGGAAAGCTGTTACATTTACAGTTGTTGACGAGCTCTGATTAGAAATTAACTGATCTGTTAATGGTGAATGAAAAGGTGTATTCTCCAGCAGTGACACATGGCCAGGCCCTGGGATGCTTTAACCTCACCTAGACTTAGAGGCAATCTAGTAATAGAGCGATGCTTCCACACACAGGAGATTGGTCTCTCCCTGGACCAGCCTGTCCCTGTGGAGTGGACTTCTCCAGAAGGGACAAATGTTCACGTTATGATATGCTCCAACAATGACCTCTCCATCCTTGACTACCTACCTTCTGCTAATGTCACTGTTAAAGGAGGAATAAATAAAAGGAAGGAAAACCATATTTAACCTCCCCCAAGTGTCTTAATGTTCTTCATGTTTCTTACTGCCTCAACAAAGTCTTTCAAAAGCCCATATTCCAAAAAGCATATTGACTGCCATGCACCTCCCTAGTCTGTGATTGATCTTGTTGTTTTCTCCTTTGTTTGTTTGCTTGGGTTTAGATGCGTTACCTTTACACTTTAAGGCCCTCAGGGTACACAGCTATTACCTGTCACACCCCATTTACCACCGATGTTTGTGGCCATCAGTGGTACTACCTAAATAACAAAGATGACAGTAATAGCAAAGTCAACCAAAGAGAAAAGGAGCCCCCAGATGTCCAGAGAATGAGTGTGGACAAAGGAATAGTGAAGAAGAAAGCAGGGGCTGAGGATAGCAGGCAGTGAAAAATTTCCTAATCCTGGCCTGCCAGGTGGGATATTGGTCCCTTGGGGTGAGCTGGGGCACTCGGATCCAGCCACGGAAAGGAAAAAAGAAGGGCTGTTGTACAGCTGGATCTTTTACCAGGGGGACACAGGGGCTTCAAACTTTCTACCTGGAGGCATTGGTCCCAATTCACCCCCACCTCCAGTACAGGCACTTAACAGATGTGTCCAGGCTGGGAACGCAGTCAGCACAGGCTGCCTTGGTGGAGGGAAGGAGACATCTTCCAGCTGGGCACTCCAAGCTGGAAGGGATGAACTGGAGCCAGCCTGCCAGGTGGGCAGCACCCACCTCCCACGACACAGGCACCGACAGCCGCAGCCACGGGTAGCACTGCCCAGTGCAGAAAGCAGAAGCTTTCACTGAAATTTCGTCCACAGTTGGAGGACAAAAGCAGGATGAAAGGAGGACTTTCTCTTGCTATGTCCCTGGCAGGAGCTAGCTAAGCCAGGCTCTAATCTCTATCAGTGCTCTTGGGTGTATTAAATGAACATAATCAATCAGTAATGAAAAGTGATAGGATGAAATGAAGCATTGCTCAAGTTTAAGTACTGGGAAATCACTGGACTCTTGAGAAAACAGTGAAAGATTATCTCAAACAAACCTTTTAAATGCAAAGTCACCATTTCTCTTTCCCTCTGCATGGTTGGTAGCTCATGTGTATGTAATGTCAGGCTCAGATGAGATCTGATTGCTCCCATGTTATCATGTGATACGTGGTATTCCACCATGAAAAAAGAGCAAAGGATGAGAAGAGCCCTTTAAGAGAAAGGGGGTAAAATACTTAAAAAACAAAACAAAACAAAACAAAAATGAAAACCCCGAAGATCCTAATGAGCAGACACCAAAGAGCAGCAGATGTGCAGAAATGGACCTGGCCACTCCACTGGGAGAGAACACATCTATCCTGACCTGTTGTCTATTGTATCACTGTGAAACACAGTGGGACAGAATATAGTTCTGATTAAATCAACATCAAGACCAGAGAGACATACCCTAATTAACCCATTCTGGATGGTAATAGGCAGAGATAATCAAGGCAGGAAGCTGCGCTGAAAACAGCTGTTCAAAAGTGACTAGGACAAATATCAAAATGAGGAAACGTGAAAAAACTGAGAATGATGAGAAAAAGATGGTAATGAAACAATAATAGCTTGTATGTATCTAACGACTCTCAGCCCAAAGGAGCCCACAACATTTTGCAGCATAACAGGAAAACTAATTAAGAGAGGTCACTTTACCCAGTATTGAAATGGAGCTGCCTCTTGTGTAAGTATCTGGTTGATAACAATTATTAACAGCACAACAGCAATAGTACAGAACTGCTGAGGTCTGGAAGTATAAAAAAATACCAAAACCACCTGAAGTATCCGGTAGACAGGTCACTCAGCCTGGGTTCAGGTTTGGTTAGGAAGGCAGTTTGAGTTTATCCCTTCAAAAGCTGTGTTGGTAGGAACCAAAATCTCTGAAGTCTGCAATGTAGAGATGTCTGTGCCTGAACTATTCTCCCCAGCTCCTCTTACACACAGCAAAAGGAAACAGGTACTTTTAGGACACAATTCATGTGATCAATGACAGACATTTATTTTAAAATGAGATGAATCACATCCTAAAATTATAATCATATCCTGGCTATAAAGGGAGCCTAGACAAGGAGTTTGAATGTGAACAGCTTTATTGTAAATTTCTTTATTTCTGTCAGATGAAGGCCACTTGATGTATATAGACACTAGGTGCTGTGTGCAACACACCAGACTTTGCTAGGTTGTTTTATTTTTTTATTTTAATGCAGAGAAGAAAAATGTAGCAAAATTAAAGTGTCTGCAAGATAGCTAAGTGTACGTTTTTCTGGTCACCATTTACACTTAAGGTGATGTTCATATTTTTCTGCGCTCCTCACCTTCATATTTCTTGCCATTGTAAACATTCTCTCTTCCATTTTCTATACAAGTTCATGCTTTGCGGGTGGGAGTGGCTCTCTAAGTGCCAAATCACTATATCATGGGAGGAAGAAGAGTTCGGGATACTTGGAGAAACACTGTAAAACTCGCAACCCCCTTCCCCCTGCTTTTTTTTTTTCCTTACTTTGAGTTTTAAGATCGAGGTAGTAACTGCTGGGGGAAGCAGAGCCAACAGCAAGGACTGCCAAGGCAAATTTGAGCAGACATTCAGAGAAATAAGGAGAAATCTGGTAGGCAAAGTTTCTGAAAGAAGAAATAGCTGGAACAGAAAGGTAAGCTTTCTAGAACAAACTTCAAGGTGGTTCAGGAATCAGCTGCGATTTTAACAGGCCGTTACTGAATTGGACAAACTATATCTAGCCCAGCCCTGCTTTGATGCCTTTGCTTTTATTCTGCCAAAAAGGAAGTATTATGTGTAAAAAAGCAATACTTCTACACATTCTGTGATTATGGCGAGCTGGATAAATAATAAAAATGACAATACTAACTCCCCAGAGATGACATCAGAAATAATGGCTTTAGTGACTAGCATGATATTTAGCAACATTGAAAAATTACTCATTTCTTAAAACTTTCTACTGTTTTTGAAAGCTACTATTTTCTCTGAGCTTTATCTTTTTCAAGAATACTAAAGGGGATTTATAATTGAACATAAATGAACAATTATGCTCAACATTCAGAAGAGGCAAAAATTAGTATCTAAGTATTTCCTCAAAGTAGCTGATTCTGAAGATGCAACCAGAAGTACTGCAGAAAGAATCTTCTGCAAGCTCTTTTCAACAGCTATAATGAAATATATAACCTTGATATTCTTTTACAGTTACAAGAAAAACTTCCATAATAGATGGGCATGGCAGATCTCTGCTAAATATATAGCTATGTATATTATCCAGCAGTTAAATTATCCTCTCAGGACTCTTGCTGAAAATGGATGAAATTCATGTTATAGAAAGACATGATAAAACGGAACCATATTCCGTAAGGTAGGGTGCAATGAGAAAGCAAGTACAATGCAATGTAGAAGTCTGTCAAGAAGCAGTGTTATAAAGATCCAGCAGGATTTTTTAAAATGCAATCAGAACAGATGGTATGGACAGGTCCATGTCTATGCAAGAGAGATCAGAAGCTGGAAGAATGGTATATTTTCAGTTCATTAGGTTTGGGCCATCTGGCTGTGGTGGGAGATTTTGAACTGAGCAAATCCAGGTCCTCACAGAGCCCTCCTGAGTCAAAGCATCTCAGTCCTCTCTGTTTTTTACAATGAATCCATGCAAAAGCCACAAGTTCACCTTTGCCTCATCCTGCCAGTCAATCCTATCTGCCCACGCTCTGCTTTTTCTCCTCATTCTTGAAGTTCTGTGCAATTAGCATCATCATTAAAAAGCAATTTACCAGTTGGATCCTGCTTTACAGTTTTTAAGTGCTCTTACAAGCTTCCTTTAATCACTTTTTTCCTGGCAAAACCCTTGGGAGCATTTTACAGATGCTGCCACCAATCTCTGACATATATAGAGATTAAGTGACCTGCTCAATGCTACAAGAGAAACCAGTATCATAGGTAGGACTGAAATTCAGGAGTGTCTCTCACTCTTCTTCCAGGATGATGATCACATGTTTTCCTTTTCCTGTTTGAAAATCAAGCATGAGGAAAAGAAATTAAAGCCATAGTCAGCATTGAGGACTAATTCACTAACAGTATGAGAACTGTAAAGGTATGAGGAGGTAAGGATGGTGCTACACATAGAAAACAGAAGAGCTGTCACATGGCCCTTGGGCTGGGTGAGGTTTATCTCATCTAGTTTTAGAGCTGAGATTCAGCAGTAGGTTGTAGACACCAATTGCAGAAAGCAGCTCAACAAAACCCCACCATTTGGGATGCCCTGGATTTCTGAGATATCTGCATGAGGCTGACCCGCTCTGCAACATCAGCTTCAGCACAGCACCAACAGACTGAAAGAAGTCCGTGTTGTCCTGCTTATTGGGAATAGCTGCAGTCCTGGCGCCAGTGGAGAGGAGGAGCAGTCCTCTAGGCTTTCTGGGGGATGTGGAGGACCCTGTGGTGATAGGAAGGGTGACGAAAGCCTGAGCAGAACAGCCAAGTACAGAACATAGTGGATGGGAAGAGGAAGCCTGCAGTCCATGAGTTAGAGCAGTGGCCACATGTTGGGACCAGTGCATCTCCTCCTTGCGTGCGTCATGTGAGACTGTGGAGAGTCACCTTGGGCCAAACCCATGAAAGCGATTTTGGCACCTAAAAATCATGCCCAGGGAGAGTTGGAATGCAGTGCCTCAAAATAGGATTCACAGTAGTCAGCACACCAAATTTTGGGGCAGGGTACAAAATCACCTAGTAGGAAACTCCAAAGGGGAGAGAGCATCCTTCTTCCGACACAGGCACCTACATGAAGCCAGGATCCCCATCAGGCACCCACACAAAGGATTCCCTTTAGGGCAGGGGCTGACAACAGCCTCGGTCTTTTAGAAGAGTCTGGAGGAAGAGTCCTTGCCATTTCCATAAAAGATGGGAATTAATTCCCCCTTGCCTGGGAAGCAATGGGACACGGTACCACCATGAAACAGCGTAGATTCCTGTATTTCTCTCTTTCCAAGACAGTGCCTTATGTACAGACCTGGAAGTAAGCAGGGGAGGAAAATGGCATCCTTCATTTTTGCCTGTGATATAGAAACATGAGATCTCTGGTGCTGGAAGGTGAGAGCACATCAGAGTCTCACCCTGTGGCCCAGCAATTTCATTGTCCTTGTGCAGAGGGGATGTCTGGGGCTCCAGATCCAGCTGTGCACCCTGTGTGAAAGTATCCCTGGACAAAATTGTACATTGGGTGAGACACAAGGACTGAAACCAAGAATGCTACTGAGGTAAGTCATAGCTTTGCCTGGTCTGCACAAAGTCCCCATGGAACTGGAGGTTAGAAAATTAAATTCCGCCTCCCAACCCAAAATCATCACTGCAGCTGTGATCCACAGCACAGATCTGTCCGTCCCAAATGTGGTCCTCCTCACAGGCCTACCCAAAACCTGTGACGCGCGCTCTGTTTGCCGCACGTAGGAGACGCACAAAGAGCCTCGCACAGCCACTGTCCGGCAGACAGAGATGGTCTCAGCCTCAACCCATATCCAGGGTCTTAACGCAGCCCTCAGCAACGGGGGGAGTTCCCTTACAATCTGTGCATATCTGGAAATAGCAAGTGTGTTGCTGTAACCATAGTGGTCTAAATATCTTAAAGGGTTAGGGAGAAGTGACTTCACCTATTAGATCAATTACTGCATGCAGGAACACAAGACCTTCATCAGGTCTTTTTAAGTCCCTCTCTTCTTCTCTGTTGACGTACACAAATCTCAAGCCAAAGTGTGTTGTCAACTTTGGAGTCTATTAATTCAGGTCAAAATTGAGATTAATGATCCTTTTTCCAGAAATTACACATTCTAGCGTAGCGCTTGGTCTGAAGGCCAATTTACCCATATTGTAGTGTTCTGGGACCTCTGGAAAATTATCTCATATAATCACTGGATAGCAGCCCAGGAGAATTTTGATTTTGGCTAGGGTCACTAATACTTATCTCTGAATGATGGATCAGCTACATTATATAGTTCATATTTCTCATAAAACTTTTGCTCATAAATCAAGAGGGATATAGGCTTTTATGTACTTCATCTAATGAAATATAGATTAGTCTGCGGGAAGATTTTTGGAAGTCAGTCAAATGAAAGTCAGTCTGTGTTTCTTCTCACCAGCCCTTTTTGTAAAAAAAAAAAAAAACAAAACGAGCAGGATACATCCATTAAAAAGGTATTAGTACAGGGATATTTCTTGGAGTGAAAGTGAGAGATTCTTTTTCACGTATAAGCAGGCGAGTACCTGGTTCAGATTATAAACTGCTACTGAGGTGCAAAGTAATGTCCTAAATGTCCTACTGATTGAAATCCTACAAACCCATTAAGTACGTTTGCTTCCCTAGAGTTTGTCCAATATGGAGGGTAACCTTGTAAAGCTGTCAGCACGTGCTGAGACAGCACAGCTTATATGTACCTCGCGAAACCAGTGAGTTGTAATTACAAAATGAGGATACTCAGCTCATCACGCAGGGCGGCCGTAAGAAAACTGGAGATTAATACAGTTTTGCTCCTGTTCTGCGTAAGCCGCCCAGCCCTCACTTTAAGGCATCTGAGTCTCATTTTCGCATGCATGTGACTACTGCCTTCAACTTGGTGTAAATCAGGACCAAAGCAGAGACAAGTGAAGTCTCCCAGGAGCGGTTATCTCCGCAGGAAAGCAGCATACAGCCCAGCTGTCAGGTGGCAGCCGTGGAAACCTCACAGGAACAGGGAGCGGAGTCAGCTCTGCTCTCTTGCCTGACCCCCAAGAAGCTTGCTCTCAACAGCTTCCCAGGTGTCATGAACTCCCAGCTCCAACTGTTGACACTTTTTATACGCAGATGAGACAGGGAGCGAGGTAACCTCTACAATGTCCCAGCGCAGTCAGATGGGTCGGGCTATGCCGGTTACCATGGGCTTTTCACAGGCACCACCAGAGCTAAGAGCTGGCCAGGGTGCAGGTAAAAAGGCAGTGACAGTGGTCCAGGGTGGGAGAATATGGAGAAGAGGGGATGGCAACCTCTGGGAAAGACAGCAAAGGAGGAGGAGTGGTGGAGGAGTGTCATGGAGGAAAGCAGATAAAGGAGCCCCAAGGGAGCAGCGGTCCAGTGCATGGTGGAGGATGTACGCAGAGGCTAGGACAGACTGATACCAACCACTGCAGGTTCTTTTCACAGTGGAGTCAGTGGAGTGATGTTAATTTACAAGAGCTGTCCTGTGTCCCAGGATAATATTATGGGATGGACTATGAAATCGCTGCTCACACAGAGCAGCCCCTTACTCTGCTAGTAGCTCCGAGGACTGAAGCAGAGGTCATCCACACAGTAAAGCAACACGGAGTAAGTAGCTCATCACAGTGGCTGGAAGCTGGAGAGGGCATATTAAAGAAGCAGCTCCGTTCTCCCTAAAGGAAATAATAGACAGATAATAGAGATTTCCTGAGAGACCCAGACAGATATGATAGAAGAGCACATTTCCAGTTATCTACTCATCTAAAAGGTGACTAGTGGGTGTCACTCACAATCAGGCTTATAGAAAAAATGCACTGTACCTTTGAGCATGACATTTCTTGTCAAATTGAGATAACAGAAGCATAATCACAGTGTTCATTCCTCCCAGGAAGCATACTCTTATAATTTTTCAGATGCAAAAGATGTCCAAGTACAGTAGCTCATACCACCCAGGCCCATGGCAATTTCTTTGTAAGGAAGTTTGGGAATAAATTATACTGTGAGAATCCCTGTATCTTTTCTACTGCAATTTGCTACTGCAGGGAACAGTTCAAATTTGTTCCTCTGATGTCCATGTATATTGAGGGATCTGTGCCTACCACAGGACCACCAACCTCTGCTCTGGCTCTCTGAGAAGATGGCAAAATGATCTGAGGACCCCCCTCTACTATGGATCTCGGCTATGAATAGCCATAATGAGCATTCAGTAGTCCCTGTACGGCTTTTCAGGAGGACACAGTGCAATCATAGGCTTCTCTTGGAAAGTGGAAAGGGGAATTTTTGGTCACTTTCTCTCCCTGGCTTTATCTCTCATCATTGCCAGTTCCCTGATCAATTTAAAAACAGTGTGCACTCCAGTGTTAACATATGATCCTCTCCAGCCTTGTCATATATTTAGTGTTCAAGTCCTGAATACATGTGTTCCTAAAGACTCTTTTAGAATGAAATTGAGTTCCAAGCTCATTTCATTGTCTTCAGCTCTCCTCCTCTTCCTGATCATGGTAAGAACTTGACCGGGTATTTATTTTTAACTTAATTATTTGCTGTGTGGTGCTGTAGCTATTTACACATACAAAACTGCATAGAGTCAAACACTACATGCAGCACAGGATCATATGTAAACATCTCATAAAAGAGTCCAAATTTCAGGACTGAACGCAAATAGAAGTGTTCACCGGAGCATGACTGCTACCAATTATAAGGAACAGCATTAATGAACAAAGTTTTCCTCAAAGAATTAAGTAAATGGCAAAAGGAATAAATGACAAGGCTGACATTTTAATAGAGAACTTTCCTTCTGAGTCACAGCTGCGGGTCGTGAATTGTGCTGGGCTTATACTCAAAGGGTGTTGATTAACTTTCTTCAAATGGCTCAGCAACATGTGCTATTTAACACACTTAGTTCATGCGTCCATAAGCTATTTCCTTCTCATTTTTTAAAGATGTGAATTTTTAGATTTCTTTGCAGTTCTTCATTTTCCTTAGGTAGCAGATGTTCTTGAAAACCATTGGAATTAAAAAAAGAAAAAGGCAGAAGAGAAAGACAAAAATGGTTTTCATCCTGAAAAGTGTGAGGTTTTCCACCAGGCTGGAGAGGCCTTCCTCTGTCGTGTCTACATAAAATTTATTACCTGTTTTTGATAGAAATAGATATACAGTGTGTAGATATGCTCGACTTCCCATGTGCCCTTTCCACCACTGGCAATTTNAATTTGCACTCATCCCAAAGCTTTTTTTTTTTTTTGGTAAGTTGTTTTCCAGCATCCGCTAAATATAGCTGAATGCTAATTATGAGTACATAGGTCCCAGTCATTGCTATTTGTCCTGCCCAATGGCCAGTTATCATTGCACCTAAAGTTGGGTATTTATTCCAAATGGAAAAGAATTACTCAGTTTTAAGTTTATTTTGTTACAAACTTCGCAATATCAGGGATAAAAAGCTTCATTAAAGTCCACTTACGTGACTGAAAAACTGCTGGATGTCCTTCACTACTGGATCTTTCTATTCAAAAAAATTAGAAGAGAAAGGGAGAAGCGCAGATGTTGTTAAGCCTTATTCTTGATATACTGCTTTGGTCAACTCTGTGTTGCTTTGCACAGAACTGGACCACAAACATACCACATACCACTATGCTCAAGGGGAATAAAAGACAGCTGTTAAATATTGCCAAACCTTTCTCACAGGTTGAGGAGACTACATGGTGGAGAAACAGTCTTGGAACATGTTCCATTAGCAAGTCTCAGGCGCTAAATTCTAGTCCATCCTGGAGAGTCAATCACACTGAAATTAGTCATAGTGTAGCCTGTACCTCAATACATCATTATTAAAATGAGCAGCTGATTACCATTAGAAATAGTATGGGAATGGCACTGATAGGTTCGTTTGTAATCTCTTCTCCAAAAGACAACTTGGAGGTCAAAATTTGCAGAAATCAATATATGTTTGAAAAGTCCAACGCAATCAGCTGCGTGTTGCAGGTGATCAGAGGCTGACACCAAAAAGAGACACAAAGGCTGACACAAAGAGAAAGGAGGACTACAAAATAGCAAACATTGATAGTAACTTCTCAGAAACCTTCTCAATTACTATCACACTGACTAACAGCTATAGTTAATAAAATGCTTAAGAGAAAATGGTAAATACACAGATAAATAACAGTGGAGAAATGGGGACTTCACTGATGAACATTTCTAAAATCAGATCATTCTAGGAAGATTTATAACAAATGTTATACATCTCCTTAGCAGTGAAGCACACATGCATGTCATCTAGTGAGCTAAGAGGGCCAAGAGCAGGTGAGAATAAATGTAGTGCCCTGCATCTTGTTACAAAGCATGGTGTCAGCACTCCTTTAACATTTAAGCAGTCCGAGGACCTAAATAGGATAAATAAGGTGAACTCAGAGATGTTATCCCCACTGCCTTACAGGAGGGCAGAGTTTGTATTTCTGAACCTCATGACATTTTGACATGTTGCAACAAGGAAGATTTCAGATCTACTGAGAAACTGCAAGTTATTCCATCCATTCCTCCTATTTTTAGTCACTTTTAACACTGTTATGTGTTGGTCCTTCACAGCCCGAATGTTACCTATTGTGTGACTAGTCATCTGCTTGAGACGCCCACTCTCGCGGAAAGAATGTCTCTACTGAAATCCAACACATGTTCAGCACACAAGGAATCAGTGTCATGATGAAGAGTTTTGCATCGCTAGCCAGATCTTGGGTTTTTGCTGGAGAGTGGGTGTGGTAGATAATAATGAGAAAAGTTCACTGCTATTTCCTAAGAAGTAGAATCAGTGCCATTTGTGGGGGTTTTCTTTACTACTCCCACACTTCATCCGGCCTGAGAATTGCACAGGATTTAGCTTTGTTTCACTTACTCAGTGGTCAGGGTATATATTGTACTAACACTGTTTGCCTAGTGATTTTCTGGCATGAATAATGAAGTTGCAGGAAGCCATATGCTTTTTCTAATTATCCGTTCTCATTATTCAGCCACTGTCTGATTATTGATTCCAAAAAATCCAGCTCAGCATTGACGTTTAGATTCAGCAAATGAATTTTTCAAGTTACTTTAGGTTAACTTAAAAAGAAAAAAAAAAAATCTCACTGGCAAATTATACATCTGTTAAGATAAATTACTGAGATCCCTCAGGGATATGAAATTAAAAGTAATGTGTTGTCTGAAAGGTTACAACACAAGGCTGGGAGATTCTTTCATCAACTTTCACAATTTCCCCTGATGTTTCATATCTCTCTGGGACACATTCGCTCCAAAAAATACAGTCAGGAAGAAAGGAAGAATGCAGGGGCTTTACTAGCAGAGATAGAGACATGATCATTCCTCTCTACTGAGCGCTTGGCAGGCCACGCCTGGAGTACTGCGTCCAGTTCTGGTCCCCACTGTTCAAGAAAGACGCAGATAGACTGAAGGGGGTCCAAAGGAGGGCCACGAAGGTGATCAAAGGGCTGGAGAACCTGTCCTATGAAGACAGACTGAAGGAGTTTGGTCTTTTCTCCCTGGAGAAGAGAAGGCTAAGGGGGATCTCATCACAGTGTTCCAGCACTTAAAGGGCAGCTACAAAGAGAACAGAGGCTCTCTCTTAACAAGGAGCCACATGGAGAAGACAAGGGACAATGGGTACAAGTTGCACTGGGAGAGGTTTCATCTCAATATAAGAAAGAAATTTTTTACAGTGAGATGAATTACTGGAACAACCTCCCCAGGGACATGGTAAGGTCCCCACCACTGGGGGTTTTCGAGGTGCAGTTGAACAGAGTGCTAGAGAGGCAGTGGAGGCCCCATCCCTAGAAACATTCAAGGTCAGGTTGGATGGGGCTCTGAGCAACCTGATCTAGTTAAAGATGTCCCCGCTCACTGCAGGGGGGTTGGACTAGATGACCTCTAAAGGTCCCTTCCAACCCAAAGCATTCTATGATTCTATGATTCTATGATCTCACCTAGGCTCCCTTTCCCATGACAGGTTGGACCAGATGATCTTTCAGGCCCCTTCCAACCTGGGGTATTCTATGATTCTATGAAGAAACACATAATAAAAGGTGCTAATGTTTTTTATTTTGCTTAAAACATTTTACGGTGGGATGGCCACATTTTTACAGACAGGGGATACAATCATGGGTTACTCCTGAAGCCTTTAGAGACGTGCGTTTGGCCTCAAGCCAACCCCCCCAACCCAACTTCTGCAAGGTCTCCCTTACACTGAGGCTTTGCTGGTGCTGTGTAGCCACTCCAGTGTCTCCTCCATACTCTGGTGTCTCCTCCATACTCCTGTTCCAGGGTATTCACATTGTCTGATTTTAGGCCCTCACATACAGCACAATTCAGAGCCCCTAAGCAAGGAGCCCACTGCTATCTGTCTTC
>VYZW01036764.1:0-88670 GCA_013401315.1 Balaeniceps rex | reverse complement strand
CTTCCCTCCCGCCCTGCATAGCAAACATTGTCCAACATATGTGCATGGGATCAGTCATTTCTTGTCTCCAACATTTCATCTGAAAAAAGCTCAATAGATTATTAAAATGGATACTACCTTCCTTTCTTTACCTCCTGGCTACTGTAACAGGGGCCCTGCCTACGTATCTATACAGGCTCGGCAAAGCCAGTAGGAATTTTTTCAGTAACTGAATCAAATCTAAGCTGCTGCTGTTCTAAAAATACATGTTTAATAAAATTCTATTATTTTTCCCCCTATATTCAGATTTCAGAAGTAATTTTCATTCACTGTTTGTAGCAAACGTCCCGCTGTTTGCCATCTATCTGGGAAAGTGGTCTGATTTTGAGCTTCAGTGGTCCCTCAGCGGTACCTACCTTTCCTCTTCTCTTTGGAGGGGTAGCTGAAGGGTTGTCAGTGGTAACAAGGGCAAGGAAAGATGATAGTCTTTAGGTTTAATTTAGAGAGTAATTTTAAAGAAATTCCCTTAATTTAAGCACAGGCTTGAGTCAGTAAAGCCATTACTTTCAATACACGCATAGCTTGAGTTTGGGTGCTACCAAAATATACGCATGTGTATACACACGCACAGAAAGCCCTGTTCATAAAAAGAAAACAAGCTGTGAAGCACTTAAATGTAAACCTGCTTTTAAAAAAAATGCTGTAACATCATATGCTTCTGTGTGATGATGACTTCATGTCTTTGCTTAGCATCAGGCAGTCGGCTGAATGGCATCTTTAATCATTTGTAAAACAAAAATGTTCACCCAGGCCCTTACAGCCTTGAGCACATGAATCCCTTTGAACCTGCTGCCTTTGCAGCTAACACATCGGCAGTTTCCAAGCGTGCGACATCACAAGGCCCAAAATTGGTTGTACGCGTCAAGCTTCTAAAAGCTGTCGGAAAACCAGGTGCCGAGAGGTTGCGGGATCAGGTTGTTTCTCTTGGTGTTTTCTGACTGAGCCCCGTCGGATGCAGGGTGGCATTTTCATCCTGGTTTTTCCCCCGGTGAATGGAGATTAGCTGCTTGCAGCGGTTTTTTCCTGCTGTTTCAGCTGGGAAAGTCAGCCATACTTTTCTAAACTAGCATTGGTAGGTGCCATAGGAAAAAGGCAATGGGCCAGTTAATTTATCGTGGCATTTGTTTCACGATCACGCCACTGGTTTTTAGATGTTTTACAAAAGAATTCGTGCTCAGATGAACAAGTGGTTTGCTGGTGCCTGGATTTCTTTCCCCTTGGGCTCATTGGTAAAGAGGGATTGTTTGCATGAGTGTGGCTTTAATTAATATTTTGTAACATGCTGAGATGCAATTGCATATCACTGGTTTTAAAGACATTGGTTCCTAAAGAAAGAATGGAAAAGCTCTCACCGTAGGACTTTTTTTTAAACAACTTCTCTAATTAAGAAACCCGCTGAGCAGAGCGTACAAACACATGATTAAGTCCATCTGTATTCAGCCAGGCACGTAAGCACACACATAAAGTTTGGCACGTGCTTTGCTCAAGAGGAATTTTCTGATGAATTGGGACCTAAAAGAAAGCAGGGGAGATACACTGTGCTCTTCTCTTAATGATGCAGTATTTTACATTCCAGTAACCAGTTATTTCACAATATGGATTTTTTTCCCCCTTTACTTTTCCCTTGAAAACACCTCAACATAATATTTCTTGACACATTTTTGTCAAACCTAGTTTTGAATATCGAACGACTTGGCGAAGAAAAGGAGCTGCACATTTCAAACCTCTCTGAGCTCTGAGAACCCGCAGCTCAGCCCTCCGCTCCTGACAAGGATGATAAAGAGGCTGCTGTGAGCATCTCCTATGTTTCCATCTAATATGAGATTTCACATTCAGCGTCAAAGCGGGAATTTTGCAAAGAAAAGCATCCCAGTGACAACACAACGTCCTTTACAAGCTAAGTCAATTTTAATTTTTTAAGCCATTATTGTTATTAGGCAGCAAAATGCGTGGTGCATAAATCTCATCCATTACCAATGGCTTTTGTTTCACGAATAATCAAGTCAATTCAATTCAGAAAGAGGCAAAACAAGATAAGGCCGTGAACGCCCTTTGCAAACGGCCACATACACCGTGGGTACAAACCCATCGAGCTGCACCGACCCCACCAGACCCACACCGATTGTCAGCCTTGGAGTGCCCTTGCCCCTCAAGTGCAAAAGCCACTTGAGATCCCCACGTGGGGCACCCTGGGGATCCTCCTGGAGGTGAGACGGCTTTTCTTTGCCATGGTTTTTAAAGTCCTATTTTTGAGGTACATGGTTCAGCAGCACGTCGTGATGGAGATGTGATACCCATCACCAGTGCTCGGTTTAGGCTCGGCGGGTGCTGTGCTGCGAGTGGAAAGCTCCCAGGACTACGCTGAGCCTGCTGGCACCATGACCTCCTTCCGACCATCTGACATTCACATTTTACATTCCCCATTTCCTTTTGGACAACCCAATTTCCATAAGCTTGAGTGATTATTTCGCTTTTGAGAAATTAAACCATCACCTTCCCAATTTTAATTCCTATATTTTTTTTTTATGAGGTGATGCTGAAAAGGGCAAAAATAATGAATATTTTGAAAGATGTTGAAGCCAGACCTGTGCTTTCCCTGAAAGCTGTGCAGGAGGTTCCTGTAAGAGATGCGGGAATAATCATTATTTAAAAAAAAAACCAAAACGTAACCACTCAAATATGTTTCTAGTAGCACTGCAAATCCTAATGACCATGTTTTAAGATTAATGTTCCTAGGTAACTACACTGGCTTTTTCCCTTCCTATGAAGAAAATTTGGTTGGATAGAGGAAAGTGTCCCATTTCAGAGAACTACAACTGCCTTCTCAAAGTGAGACAGTGGTGAGAAGAGACCGCTAAAGGAAGGTGATCTGGATTTTCTGGAAAAATTGTTCATTGCTAAACAATGTTTTAAAGCAGTGAAACGCAGAGACCAGACAGCCGAAGGGAAAGCCTATAGCTGCGCGTGATAGTCCCTCCTCCTCACCCCAAGCGCGGTCTTCAATGGCCATGGGAAACACTGCTCGTATAAAACCAAATACGCTGTGCAAGGAGGGGAGGAAGAAGAAGGGGCGGCGTGGTCTTCATGTGCATGACTAGCGGAATAGGAATGCAGGAAATATATTCACTCCGTGTATAGCATTCCTGAGACCATTACTGTAATAGCAGGTCCAGTTTGGGCATCTCGGCTCTGAAAGGAGATTGATAAATTGAAATGTCTGCACAGAGCTGCTATCAGAGGGTTCTTTACAGAGAGACACTGAATGCATTCACTTGCTTTAAAAAAAGAAAGTTAGGAGTTAGCTTGAGCGCAGCGTATAAAGGATCCATGAAAGGGCAAAAACATTCCTCTTCCTGAGCAGCTCTTTAATTCAGGACTCTCAATCCAATGACTATAAATAAAAGCCAGCAGAGCTGCACTGGCAGAAAAGGTACTAGTTATTCTATTCTTTTTTTGTTTTTTTCCTTCCTTGGTGCTTTTTTGTTGGTTTTTTTTTTTTTAATGAGGGTTTTGGAATAGCTCAAGAAGGGATGTAACCAAATCTTCACAGCCTCCAAACCAAGCCCAGAAAACTCTTCGGAGCTGTGCTCGGCCCCAGATTCACGGCAGAGCAGTCCGTAGCAGTCACTGCAGCAATTTCTCCACCGGGTGCTGACCAGAGCTGCCCACCCTGGTGGTCCATCCCCGACCCAATGTTTATGAACCCAGGAATCCTCCTGGCATTTGTAGGCTGGGATGTGAAAATGCCAGCGTGAGCTGATTTTCTGGCTCATCATTTATGCTATGAATATTTTATAAACCGGTTTGTTGGCTGGGATACGAGAGACATAAAGAAGTGAAACAACCCACTTCATTCACAGCGAGCTTCTTCAGACAAACATAATGCAATTTGAAAGCCTCAACACCAGCCACGAATGTGGGTTTGACTTCAGGGCTCAAGTCCCAAAATCACAATGAAGACATAAAACTGACAGTGCAGAGAAGCAAGCTCTGAGCAGAGACATGAGATGCCATGACCAGTATCGGCCTGCGGCCACCAACGTTTTCCCGCTTTGGATCAGGGCTCAACTGCTCACCCGTCACTTGGAGCGTGGGGTGGAGGTTGTTTCTAATGATCCTTTTGGAACTGGCCTCAAATCCATTGCCCTGAAACAGCTCCAAAAAAAAAGAAGGGAATGGCTTAAAGTTAAATTCCCAAGGGCTGCTCTGGTTTGGGGAAATCATCTCTGCAGTCGCAGGGCTTTTTTGACCATGGCCTATCTGGGAAACAGCTTCCTGCTTCTCCCTGATATAATTCTGCCAAGATACATTTTGGAGTGTTGATTGGTGCCGGTTTTTGCTTTATTTTTAGAAAATGTTCTTCACGCCTGGGTCTTGAAAGACCTGCAGCCCCAGAGCAGTGTGAGCCGAGCTGCCTCACACAAAGTGAGAATTGAAATGGCTCGATTAATGTTGTGAACGTTGTTAGGAGGAGGAGAAGGCCAACGGGTTACCGGTGGCAGCTTTCGAGATGTCTTTTAAAGTTCTTAAGTAAAAAGAACCCCCAAACCCACAACATTAACAACACAGAGAGCTTTATTTGCGCTTACCCTAAGGTCATTAATTCCTCTGGGTCCTGCTATGTCCCTGAACTCTAAAACCCTTTGTACTTTTAGAGCGGTGCAGTGGGGCTTTGGAAGTACTCTCCAAAACTAGATATATCTTTTTCCTGAATCTTATTTCTAGTTGCAATTTAGCAGTTTTCAGCTACTGGGGAATGTTGGGGCTAATGAAAAAGAAAATCAAACATAGCAAAATGCATGACCAATTTTTTTCCAAAACAAATTGTTGTTTTTACAGTGCAAGAGGGATGTGGACCTGTTAGAGCAGGTCCAGAGGAAGGCTGTGAAAATAGTCAGAGGGTTGGAACACCTCTCCTAAGGCTCAGTGTTGGTATTGTTCAGCCTGGAGAAGAGAAGGCTCCAGGGAGACCTCACTGTAGCCTTTCAATACATAAAGGGAGACTTTCTACCAAGGCCTGTAGTGACCAGATAACGGGCAACAGTTTTAAACTGAAAGAAGGTGATCTAGATAGGATATAAGGAAGACGTTTTTTACAATGAGGGTTGTGAGACACTGGAACAGGTTGCCCAAAGAAGTTGTGGATGTCCCATCATTAGAAGTGCTCAAGGTCAGGTTGGACGGGGTTCTGAGCAACCTGATCTAGTGAAAGATGTCCATGCCCATGGCAGGGGGGTTGGACTGGATGATCTTGAAAGGTCCCTTCCAACCCAAAGCATTCTGTGATTCTATGATTGTATGATTTCAGAGGTTAGAAACACAAACTTCCCTAAAATAACGGCTATGAAATCTATAATTAAGAGGTTTTGCAGGAGTATGTCAGTGGAGAATACGATAAACAGAGAAGACTTTATTTTTTTTCTGTTTCACAGAACTGTACAGCACCTAGCACATAACGGTCTATGGATCGCCAGCATTCACACCAAGGAAATCAGAAACCACTTGTGCCCAGGAAAGCTGTTATGGTTGCTATAATCAAGATGAGAGTCATTATACTCACCAGTAGCTGTCTGCAGTACAGACATCTGCATCTGAACCAGCTGCAGAAGCAATCCTCACTCAGGGGAGAAAAGTAGGAATTTCTGGAGTGTGACTCTTCTGGAGTATTTTAGTCCTCTGTATTATCAGACAGCGCATGACAAAAGGATTCTGAAGCTGTTGGCATTCTACAGTATAGCCACTGACATCCCCAGTGCATCCCAGTCCACATCTCTGGTCACTGAAGTGCCATGAGATACGTCAGTCCAGAGAGGGATCAATAGTGTCCTTGAAGTTCTCCCTCCTTAGTATCAGCACGAGCATCAGGGGTGTGTGTGGTCTCTCAGGAGTTTCATTTCATCAGTGAAATAAAGCACACTGATATATTATTTCTTCTGCCTGAGTCTGTCTCTGCGTCTTCGCTGTCACCTGGCCAAACCTTGCTCCTCTCTGCGGACTCTGAGCTCCATGGAGGACTCTGTTGCCCAAACTGCCCTGGTCCTTGGGCCCCAGTTTGTAGCTCATAACACCCACATCTCTTCCTCTTCATGATTTGCATGCTTAAATGCCCTTGATTTGCTCAGGAAGGCAGAATTTGGAAGAAATAAACAGTATCTTCCTGAATCTCACCTCAAGGAAGGAAATAAACCTCAGTAGAAAGAGACAAACGTTAACAATATGATTGAGAAAAGCCCCCCAGCTTTAGAGGAGTAGTTGTCACGCAGGAAATGTATGAGAAAAAAAATTAAATAAAATCTAGAAATCAAATTTAAAGGTCACTGAGAAATAGGGAAGAGTACTAGGGTGAAAGACTTGTGCTCACTTGCAGGGAGAAGATGCCCAGCGCTTGACACAGCTTGCTACGTAACGAGGCCAGCAGCAAAGAAATGTCCTTCTCAATCACAGCAGGACTGCAGGTGCCTGGCAAAGTCTGTGTCAAAGCGTTATTTGGGGCTGTCAGACAGGGCAGGGCTTTTTACTTTACATCTGAACCTTTGATATAGCAGGAGAACGGAAAAACTCATAGCACCGTCTGGGCATTCCTTGATTATTATGAGATCAAGGCTTATCTACATATGGAAATAAATTAACATGTACCCCTGAAAGGTCTCTTCTTCAGTTTGTCTGTCTTCTGAATATAGGGGAGGTACTTTAGCTTGCACCAATTTCCTACCAATTTAACTCTCCTGCTTTCAGGAAATTTGTCTCTGGTTTATACTGTAGTAAAGAAGAAACACCAAATCCAAAATCTCTTTGTGAGAAGGGGACAAAGGCTCATACTCTGTGCAACAAAATGTGTTCACGTGTTTAATCTATTAAAGCGTGTGGGTCATTGAAATCAGAGGGAAAGTGTTGCCAAATAAAAATTAAGATATAAAGAAATGCTTCTAGGAGGTGTGAAAATTTTGTCAGAAGAGAACTAAAAATGTGTTTAAAGCATCTAAGTCCTACAGCTTGGTCAAGAACATTTTATTTTTAATATCCTTATTTAATAGAAGTGAATAATGTCTCTAAAGAGATACCTTAGCTCAAACACAACATGTGAATTTGCTATAGGAAATGTTGCATTAAATTACAAAGACCAGAAAGCTAGCCTGATTCACAATAACACTTTTTCTCACCAAAACTGGGTGGCTCTTTTGGGCTCTTAGCAGTGTTACTTAGTGACAGACAAAAGGGGAGGAATTTGTCTTTGAAAATTTTATCCCACTTTTTCAATTAAAATTTTCAGAATGTTGTTGGTCATTTTATCGATTCTGCTTTTAATTTTAGAGCCAAGCGCCAGTTCTCTTTTCAATAATAATTTCAATAATAATTCTTTACATTTAAGCTAGAGGCTTCTTTTCCATCATGACACATTCTGGTATCACATTCCCTCTCCTCCTGGCGATAAGCCAACACAGCATCTTCTGCACCCTTTCCATCTCATTTCCTTAAGTTCCTGTCAATCTTTTCATAGGCACCGGGAACAAAAACCGCAGTCATCTTCCATCACTACCCCACTCAAAAATACAATGGAAATTCAGCTAGTGGGCACTGCATCATGTCCATACACTGGCATCAAACTAGTTCTGAAGACGATGTGCTCTAGTATCATGTAAGCTTCCCAAAATATCCATCAAGCTGTTTCTAAATTTCCTTGGGGATTCTTCCGCTATCACTAGGTCATTCATTAGGTTGTAATGAAAAGACTTGTATAACAAAATTGGACATAAAGAATAAGCGCTGAAAGTTGCAACATCTATTAATGCTTTTGCTGAAAACTTTGTAGAATGAGGCCTTTTTTTGCAAGGCAAGAGAATTTGTTCAGATGAAAGGAATGCTACTAAAATAGGCTGTGGGAAATGTAGTCTGATTAATGTACCAAGGAGCACAATCCTTAGGTCAATACAGAGACCACTCAAGACGAGGGCCACAAATGAAATTCTAGACAAGATGGAACATCAAATGAGAAATTTCAAAAACAGTGCCCGTGAAAAAAGTAGCTGATAAATCACATTGTCTCTTTTTTAATCTGACCATATTTCTGTTAGTCAGTTCATTTCTACTAAAGGGATGGACCTCAGGGTAAATCAGAAGCAGGTCCATCAATCTCACTAGAGCAACATAATTGTAAAGTTGGTCTGAAATCTGAATCAGATTCAATATCTGCTGGGTAAGCATTAATCAGTTCTTACCACTAATTTCTTGTGCAAAGCAACACATCATCTGCCTTTTCTGAGAACGCCATTGCTAAGGGAATGGTGAGAACTTCAGTTTTGCTTCGCTAAGCCTGTAGCAGAAAGTCAACAAAGGTACAGGGTCAGGCAGGGCAGGAAAAGCCTGGATGATGAGAGGGGCAGAATGTCCTGCGAGAAATACCCTACTCAAGTTTTTGAAATAACACTCTAAATAAATTGTGATGTCATAATAGAAGATAAGGCAGAATGGACGTTGTGAATAGAGGTGGTAAGAGGTTATTTTTTTTTTTTTTAAATGTCATTAATAATTTTTAAAAGAGGAGTAAACAGCCCTTTCACTACTTGGAAATAACATATCATCACTGCTAACACTGGGGAGGCTTCAGAGCTCCCACAGCAGATAATGTTGGAGCATATAACTCGTTTATCAAAAGTTACAGCACAGCTTTAATACGCCTCTTGCTATAACTAAAACTGTAAAAGCACCTAGGTATGGGCATACATAGGGAGGTATGGTCAGTTTTATAGGTAAGTTTAAACTTATTCTCCTGAATTTGTCATTTTGAAGCCTAACTCCAATATTCTTCTAAAGTCCAGTTGACAGCTTTAGCTCCACCATCTTTTAACACTCGGGTGCTCAAGCCGCTTTTGTGGGTGGATTCATTCACCTGTGACGCTTGGCAGCTGTTGAACTTTTACATCCACCCTGCTGTCATCCTTGACTTTGAACATCCAGCTGTAACCTGACTTGAGAGTCCAACCACCAAGCAAAGCACATTCCTTTCCAAAACCTCGGTTAGGAGAGCCTTCACTTCCCCCGCGCTGCTCTCTGCAGAGGCACCTTCCCAGCGACGCCATCCTTTCACTGAGTCATCCTAATGGAGATTGAAAGATTGCTTTTGTCCCCAGAACTGACAACTCTGACCTGCAGGGAGCAGTGACATGATTAGCAGGTGATTTCCCGAAGATCTTTGGTTTCCCGTAATTTCTGTTGTTAGATTTAGAAGGTAAAATTTAATCTCAAGCTTTATTTTATTTAATGATTAAAAGTGCTGACTTCATAGTGAATGAGGTTGTTCACAGCAAGTTACCAGATTAAAATAGAAGATAATATAGCTTAAGCAAACCCCTTCCATTTCCACTAGCATTTCCAAGCAAGATCTTCGCTTTCCTTGCTCCTTCATGTAGATTATAAATAAAAACCGAGGAGCTGAAGAGCTGTCAGGAAAGGCAATGGATGTTTGCAAAGACAATGGCTCTCTGGCTAATCTCATATGACATCAGTGGCTCACAAACTAATTTGATTTGATTCTTGATAAAGTTCCAGGAGGTGAAACTCTCCTGTTCACAGTTCCGGAGTAAGCATCTCTATCCGGCATAGAGCAATGCCTCCTGCCCTAGAATACAGCTGTATCACAACCAAGACAGAAATACTCACAGGTGAGTCACGTTGCATGGACCCAAACCCAAATGGCATTCAAATTGTTTAACATAGAATCATAGAATCCTAGAATCCAACCCAAAACATTCTATGATTCTATGATTCCATGTTAAACAATTTGAATGCCATTTAGGTTTGGGTCCATGGAACGTGACTCACCTGTGAGTATTTCTACATAACAGAAACTAGATGACCAATATGTTAATTCTTGTTGCTACAAGGAGTTTTCTTCCCAGTATTTTATTAAATCCTTCATTTAATCTCATTGCTCCTGGTTTTACTGTAAGGCACCAAGGAAATAACCCTCGTGGTGACACCCAAGTGACACCCACAGCCCGTTATCCCCTCCCCGTAGGAGAACTTCATTCAAACTATGCAACTTAAGCTCTACCAATCTTTTTATTTTCATCCAGCAACATGATCTTGATTTCTGTTGCTTTTCTCTTGATTCTTGTTCTCTGTCGCTCTTACACTCAGTTAACGTCTCTCAGGTAATACGTTGTGCAGCAATGGAAACCTGATGCTTTGTGCCATGAAATCAGAGCTGCATTGAGGGGGAGGGTTCCTGTCCTGCTCCAAGTTACGCTAGAGCGATCGTGACGGTTTTACTGCCACACCACACTGAAAACTTGCGTTTGAGAAGAGCGTGGAGAAGAATCACCATGTTAAACCAAACTATTAACACTTAGTCTGCTACCTGCTCTGTGGCAGCGGCCGATATTGAGGCCGTGATTGTCAGCTTTGGGTGCCTGGGGGTATAACCACACAGCTCTGGCTGCTTTGAAAACAGCCTCCCTTCCCTTGGGTAATATTGTTCTTACAGCGATGAAGATGTGGGGTGCTCCAGATTTTCACAGGCTGGCTAATTCTCCTTTAGTCTGTGTTTCATTTTCAGCATCAGCATCTTTCCGTGGCAATGACCTAATGCAGCTGATGAGGTGCAGAAATGAAAACGCAAACATCTACAGCTGTTGCTGCACCAGTTGCTCACAGCCCTTCCCACCTCTCCAGTCAAGCTGGAGTCAAACTTGAGGAAGCTTCAGGAAATGTGAAATTGGATTTTCCCCCCCCGTAGCAGCAGTCCCCTCCTCACCTGGCTATGCAGAGTCACCAACAGCATCTGCGTGGAGGTGGACCACAGCTGTCGTAGTCAGGCTGGTGCTCCTTCACCTGGTCACCCCTTAATGCTTTTAACGGTTTTAAGGTACTACTTACATAAAGCAAGCTGGTTAGACCTTATCAACTAACGTTGTTCCATGGCTCTGGCTTTTTATTTTTATACATTTATTTTTACTTCAGTCCATGTAGATACAAAGCAATTGTCCCAACAACACATTTTGAATACAGGTACAGCCTTCAGGCAGCGTCCGTCTACCCGTCAGGTTACTTGGCCGCAAGGCCCCTACAGAAATGCTCCTTTCCGTGTTTATCCCCACCATTTCTCAACTGTTTCTGCAAAGTTCCTCAAGTTAATGAACAGGGATAAATAAGAGTTTTTGTGTAAAAGGAAGATAAAGTACTGCATAAAATCAATTCAGATAGTCTTCCTTACGCGCAAGACTAAATAAGAATATGCTTAAGCTTTTTGTATCCTTCTTGTCAAGCCTAATTCCCACAGCTAGCTGTTCTGCTGCAATTTGTACCAGACAAGCAAGACCAATCTAGGGCAGCAGATGGTTGTCGGTGTGTCCAGGTGAGGGAAGAAGGAACATCTGATGTTATTCTTCATTGCCTGCCCATATAACCGTTTCATATCGACAAGAGCTCAAAGTGCTTTTCATTGAATTGGATTTCCAACGTGCATTTTAGCATGCGTTTGGTCCCTTTTTGACTCCTTTACTTTTGCATTAAGAGTACAGCGATTTTAATATTATCCAGTGCCTCAAGAGTAATGCGTGACATGGATTGGTGAAATGTGCATTATTCATCTGCCGCGCTGCTGCTCTCAGCTCCTATGTATTAACCAGTTTACATATATTTAAGGTACTGCTCTGCTTCCTGCTCAATGTTATAAAAGGAGCAGAATATTCTACCAGAAAATGAGGAAATGTTTTGTGCCCTGGACTTTTCCATTTTGTAAATCCCTTTGACGGACGTGCTTATAATATTTGTCATTTATTCAAAAAGCTGGACTGTTTTTAAGAAGAGCTCTGTGACTGTTACACTGCATTTGTAGGTCATTTAAAGCTGGAAAAAGTCAAAGCAAATAATTTTCCTACATTAACTTATTCCTGCACGTTTTTGCAACTCGTGTTACATTTTATACTATGTAACTCAGAACACAACATGCACCTCACGATGAGATAAATGGATTACTCGTATTATATGGGATTGTACTTCATTTCAAACTGGTATCCCTGCAGTTGCAATATGGGATGCTTTCTGCTTCATACTGTAAATATTTGTTTATTTTTTTTTAAGCAAGCATGGTTGTTCTTATTTCACGTCTTCTTTAATAGCTTTTTTTCGTTAGAGGCCTATTGATACAAAAGTCGATTAATTAGTGAAAAAATGTACTTCACAAGATTCAATTGATCTTTTTCTTCGGGGGGTAATGGCACAACGTGTTCCTTTTCCTAAGATTTCCTATGGAAACAGGGTTAATGAATCATACTGTTTGCATGTGTGACGCCTTTAGTCAGTTTGTCCCAACTTTCACATGCGTTGGCCAATTTCAGCCATTTTGGGCCAAAGATCAGATTCTCAGAAGCATTGACATTTACAGGGGCTTGCTGGAAATGGTCAGGGAGGTACAGGGAGAGTCCTCTCTGAGCCAAATGGTCTGAAGTCAGATGATCTTTTCTACACACTTTTTTTCTCAAGCCTGGAGCTGATGGTTTTGCACTGGAAATTAGCTCCGAAGCAGGGATATTTGGGACAACCAAGAGATGCATACACTGTGCCAGAAAGGAGACAACTCCATAGTCATCCTTAAAGTTTAGAGATCCAAATGATGGCCACAGTTAGCATGAGGAAGACCAATGCGAAAGCCGACACTTCTCAGACTCTCTGGGAAGAAAGCAAAGGGGTTCTGATGCTGCTGGCTTGAGTTATCCTATTTATTCCCATCTCTTCTGCTGTTAAGATGATCCTCAGCTGGTCCAGGCTGACTCATTTATGTACTAGGAACATTTATCAGGATGGTGGGAGTACTTCGTAACTACTCTACTAATGCTGAAAAGGACGAGGTCGGTCCTCTCAGATATATTAGTGGTAGTTATTAGTATCAAACTCATCAAAAGCATTACCAAGTAGTATTTTGGTGCTCAGCACTGAAAACAGTGATGGATCTGAATTCTCTTCTTTCAGAAGTATCTACCGCTTCTGATTCACAAAGCAATCTGGAGCAAAGATTTTTACAAAAATTCAAGGTAAAACTCTGAAAACGTGCTTAATACAAAACCTTGCCAATTATGTTTCAGAATACTAATTTAGCCCAGAGCCTCATGGACTTCTTTCTTCTTTAATGTCCAGGGATTTTCCCCAAGGGAAGGAATAGGGGTGCAGTTTTGCTTTTTCCCCAAAGGGAGAAAGCGGGGACATTGCAGCTGGGTAGGAGTCTTCTGGAGCTGCGACACTGGTGCGATAACGCAGCACCACGGGGTGAAAGCAGCAAATTACTTGGAGACAAGAAACTCCTCAGGGCGCTCTGAAGGTGCAGCTTTTGTACAGTCAGGCAGCAGCTGCCTGATGATTGAGGCCAAATTACACACAGCACTAAGTATAGCGTATTTGCTGTATTTCACTGGGGGTGGAACATTTCCAATGGCGCTGAGTCCACTTCACATTTCCTTACACTAACAAAATTTAAAAAAACACAGGAAAACAATCAAGAAGCTCCTCTGACTTCTGTAAGTCCTCATTCCATTTTCTAAACCTGAGCCTGATGCCCTTGAAGCAACAATTTGAGTGTATGAGCTGCAGCAGCACTTTCCCTTTCTACCTATCCACTTCCATTTTCTGTACATCTCTCGGCACTGAACAGACCAGGCCACATGCGGGGTTTTTCCCTTCAGATTGAACCGTGCAATAATTCAAGAGATAAGATGCAGAAGTGCAGGTTCCTTTCATAAATAGCTCACAAATGATGAGTAAACCGTTAGGGGAAATTAATTAGGGTGATATGTAACAGAGATAATTTATCATTACTAATTCATCTGAAAAAAAAAATTAGTAGGTCTAATTTTTGGAGGGTGTAAATAGTTGCATCCTTGTTGGTATAAATAGTTACATCTGAACCAAATTACCCAACTTTTTAATTTTACCCATCGGGTCATTCCAGAGAAGTTGACAATCTGCAAGTGTCAGCATATAAACACATTTTCAGGTATTTCCTTAGTTCTTGAGAAATTAAGCGTGGTCATTATACTTAAATGTCTTCTCCTTCTGTCTCAAAAAAAGTTAGGTTAGTTACTTTCTGATGAAAGCCCTCCCTTATATAAAACCAGTTTCTATCAGTTTTCTCGAAAGACTGCTCAAGGCAGTGCTGTTCTGCGGTGCTGGGGCCAGTAAGGGCATTTTGCAGAGCGGGACAGCTCTGGTGTGCCCAGAGTCATCATCGTGCCCCACGCAAGGTCCTTTGGACGTCCTTGCCTGGAGGTGACACAGGAAAGACTTTCAGGGCCTTTTCACCATGCAGGGTTTTCTCCCTCAGCAGGCAGACCTGCTCTGCAAGCATGAAGATGTCCAAGGACCAAATAAACAGAAAAAAAAGAACCACCCAAAACCTAACATTAAAAAAAAAAAATTATGAACTGATAAAATGGGTACATCTGCTGGGTCCTAAAAAGAAAGTTACAGCCTTAGGAAAAGCCACTCAGGTTTCAAAGAACATAGAGATCATTTATTGCTTCTTGCCTTTAAGTAAAAAGTGGTTTATGGCGTCTTCCTCTTTCCACCTCTTACTTCATAGCGGGAATTGGGCGACAGCTGATATTTACAGCTATTAACTAGATCATGAAAGCAATGGTTCTTGATCCCTCCCTTTGAAATCTGATGGGATTCACAGTAACTTAATTAGAAACATGGAGAAATAAGATCAGAAGAGGCAGTTGACCTCCAAAAACATTGTAATAAAACAACCTATTTTATTAAATGTCGTAAACCAAAAAGATTTTCTGGAAAGGAAAAATACTGAGATTTAGGAGATGCATTTATGTTCCTGGCTCTGCCATAGCTCCCGGTGACCCAGGTCAAGACATGAAGTCTGTGTTCCTTATGCTGTCAGACAGGTAATGATCCACTCACTCCTCCACAACGCCTCTCCTCGCCCAGCGCGTTGCACACTTACCGGGACATTTGCTTACCTTCCTTTGTACAGCTCATATAATTCAGCAGGTCCCTGACATCAGATGTTGGCCGCAGGGCTCCCACCACTGACTTTCTGGAGATAATAGACTGAGTTTTTTAGTAGCTGAAGGATGTGGTGGAGCCCGAAAAGCATTAGTGAGTGGAAAAGGGGTTGGCAGACGTGTGGATGCTGCATTTGCTGGCACCAGTCAGGATACAGCCTCCAGCACAGCCACCAACCTGCTGGATCCAGGGAGCTGGAAAGCTCACGCTGTCCTGACTTTACCCTAAAAATTCATTACTGGCCAGGTCAGGAATAGGATACTGGGGTAGATCTGGCTCTGGTCCAACCCCAAATGACCTTAGGTTCCCTCTCATCCTAACACAGCTCTGCTGGAAGAACACGCCTATTTATTGCTTATTTAGTGGGGTTTGTCGCAAAGATGCGTGCAAAAGCAGGAGAGCACGTGGAGAGCCCCTGGTCGAGTGTCACCACAGGGTCTGCAAATCCCTTAGCACCCAGGGAGAGGCGGTAGTGGCACTGGCGATCCAAGGAGCGACGTTGGGCCGCTAACGGAGTACTGACCAATGCAACCTCCGAGCACAAAGCCTTGTCAGCAGAATAAGGGCAATTAAAACTCTTTGCTTTAAGTTGGGAGGCTGAATTGTAATTACTTCTGGATGTCCCTCTCCATGACTTCAGAGGAGGCTGGAGCATAACTTATAGCCTGTGTCTCTTATAGGGGCATTAGAAAAGGGGACCTCCAGGTAGGAAGCAAAACTCTGAAAATTTCAATGTTCTTGGAAAAAAATAAATCCTTAAAGGAAAAAAATAATTTTAATTGACTATTTATAATGGCTCCAGCTGCAGATTGAAATTACTGCCCTGAATGAAATCCAAGGGCAAGTAGGAAGGCAGATTTAAGGGGTAATATTACTGTTAAACGGTCAGTAATATGCGAGTGGTCAATGAGCGAGTACCGGTTAAAAGAGATTCATGTCAGAGGGGGGCTCATTACTTTAGTCTTGCGTTGCAGGTTTTCAGGTGCTCTCGAACATCTACCTGTTCTGGCAGGGTGCTGCCTGCTCCCTGCTGCACATAGGGTTTGGAGAACGCTACTGAAATTCATTTCTTACTTGAGGCTGTTTTAGTGAACTCTTGAAGAAATGAACCCAAATATCAATTATGACTTTCATCCTTGCATGCACAACAATATCACGGTGCTTCGGTAGTACTGGGATCTGGATTTTACAGGGGTCTGGTAGGTTAAAGAATTGCTCATGGGCTATTATTTTTTATTAATTACTTGTTTTTTCTTTGGCAGTTTTGAGTGAAAATATGCAATGAATATTTCAAAGAAAGCCATAGGACCGCTACAGCCTGGTGCTCCTTTTACATCACTCTTTTTCACAGAGATTCTAGCACTTTGATTGGTAAAAGTTAATTGCTAGGTGTACTCCTTAGGTTTATCAGTTGGGTGAATTATTGTAGCAAGCTGCCATTTGTTTCCAGGGTTTATTTCTCATGATAAATATAAATTACTGTTTAGATCGATGACACCATCCTGGCATTTTGTTGTTCAGTGTCAACCTTAGGGCAGCCCTGGGAATATTGCTGCTGGTCACTGGTGCATTTCCCAAAGTTCAGGTGTTTTGAGAATGACCCTAATCAGAACTGCGGCTTTCTTCCGTCAGATTTTCATTTTTCAGGAGGTGGCCAAGAAACACGCAGCAAGATTGCTTTGGCCCTAATGATGTTATTTATTAAAATTCTTTGTCTTTCCATCTCATGAATACATTTTTTTTCCCCCTGATGACGTTCATCAAATAAAATGTGAGTCTGCAGTGGGACTCCAGACCTTTTTTAAATGGTCAGCTCCTGTGTCAGGACTTGTGATTTGGGGGCAATACTTTGGTCTGTACCTAAACTGTAGAAGCCGCACGTACTTCTGGGTTCCCATGGCCGGATGTACTTACTGGTCCCATCCTGACTCCATGTGGGAGAAGTCTTGGTTGTCCACCCTGCCTTTCCCCTACCATCTCCCACTTCGCACAAGAAAGCAAATGTATTCAAACACACAATTTCTGAGTGAAAGCAAGAACAGGACTTCCACCAACCATTGATTGATCGTTTGGGGTCTTAAAAACATCATTGCAAAACTCAGAGTGGTGCTGTCACAGACTAATTAAAGGCTCTGCATTAGCTACAGTAGAAACCCACTGGTCAAATTAATTCACATTTGGGTCATTGACTTGACTGACATCACGGCTTTGTGAGCTGATCTGAAATACATGACGAAGCTTGCAATTGTTAGGGTGCTGAGAAAAACGAGCTGATAAATGGTGAGCCAGTGTGTGTTTAAATAGGAAATCCTACCAGCAGCAGGCTATGAAGAAAGATCTAAACAGTGCAGTATTTTGAGAAAACAGTTATTTCTTATTGCAGATTTAGGATTTAAAAAAATCAGTGGCTCTCTTCTGCATGGGCTTACTGTGATGTGCCTCACGCTTTAATTTATAAGAGGGAAAGCATACTACCCCCCCATCTTAGAGCAGGGTTGCAAATCCCTTAACATACATAAAAAAGCTAAGACATCACTGGGAGATGTTCTACAAAAGCCTCAAAGGGCAAAGATAAATCTGTGAAGCTACAGAGGTTTGGAGAGAGGGCGAGCGGCGGCGCGAGGTGCACGACAGCAACGCCGGGAAATACTGCAACGCTTTCTCCGAAAGCTGAGCGGGGCCAAAGGGAAACAAAAGCATCCCAACACGAACAACGGAAGGGCTGGATCTGGACCGTGCACGCAAACTTAATTGTGGCATTTTCTGATATTGGGCTTGGCAGCATTTAAACGGCTTTTTGGGGACAAAGTCAATCTTCCTACAGCTGCTCGTACCGGCTGAGCGGTACCGCAGTCGGCAACCGCCCTTGGGGAGAGGCAGCAAGTCTCACTGTGCACAAGCACAGCCGAATCTGGGCCACAGTTATTTCATATCAAAATACATTGCATTAATCAGCTGGTATTTAATTAATAGAAAAGATTTGTCTGATTAAATTTCAATTAAACCCTTGTTTGAGGCAGTGACATTTCGGATGTTGTTGGACAACCTTGCTGACCACACAGATGGCAGGCAATGAAAACATTAGCCAAATATTTTTACCATGACTGGTTGAACAAAATAAAGTACATCCATTATAATGAGCCGTGTTATAGCACAAGCCTCTGTAGTACAGCAAGCAGTGAAATTACTACCATAACAGATTGCTGCTCACTCTAACATATGCTGACTCTCTAACTTATTCTGTATTTCTGTGCACAAACAAGGATATATAGATGAATTAAGTTCTTTGATCTGTAATGAGTGCCATGAATCCACAGGTTTCCAAAGAACAGCGTGCAGAATCCAGTAGTTATATTATTCAAATAAGGTGATTTTTTTTTTTCCCCCTCTCTGTCTTTCTGGATTCTCACTAAAAAACCTTTCCAGAGGAAAGTTATTAAAGAGCCTATTTGGTTAATTCATCAATAAGAAAACAGCAGCCAAAAAAAAGTCACCCTCAGTACTTAGGCACACAGACATTCATTGCAGTGACAAAGCTCGAACATAATTATTTAGCTGTGTGATGTGATGACTTTATTATACGAATCTGCATTAATCTTACTTTGAAATGACAAATTTCACAGCAGTTTATTAGGATATGACTGCTAAATGACTGATATGACAATGACATGTGTAGTAATCATAACCTCCTAATACAGTTGTACTTTTTTATACCCCAGACGTAGCCCTCATCGTAATGCTTCAGCTGATTCCAGGAACCTAAAAAAATTTTACTGTATTGTACTGATTACGAACTTGCTAAAAGTTTTTTTTTTTTTAACACAGTAGATTCACACTACACTGTTCTGTGAAACTACACTAGTGGGTATTGACCTTCAAAGCATTGCCATGGGGCTTTACAGTATAATTAAGCAATAATGTTAATTCATAGAATTCATAGAATCATTTGGTTGGAAAGGACCTTTAAGATCATCGAGTCCAACCGTACCTGTCCACTACTAAACCATGTCCCTAAGCACCTCGTCTGCCCGGCTTTTAAATACCTCCAGGGATGGGGACTCCACCACTTCCCTGGGCAGCCTGTTCCAATAGAATAAGACCCTACACCAGTAGCAGCCTTTACCACTGGTAGGTAAATGCAGGGCAAAGCCATTTAATTTTGAAGTGAGCCAAGAGCATTGCTGAAGTTCATTGTTACATGGCCTGGAGGCCTCAGCAAACCTGAGATGTCCCAACTGCTCTCTCCAAACTCTCCGTGTGTGCTGAAGAACTGTTGTAAAGCCAGAGCAAAACCTGAAGGTGGGATGAGAGCAGGAGCAGTCACTGTGCTCAACGTCTTTGGACAGCACAGAGCTGTCACCTTCTTGCTCCCCTTGCTCTGAATGGCCCCAATTCAAGGATGAAATTAGCTGAAATACTTCTCTGGACACCAGTGGGTGATGGCTTTGGAGGTGGTGCTCCCTGGGAGCGTGGAGACATCTGCCCTACCCTGGGCTCTGTCCTGTTCTTCACCCTGGGGAGAGAGTAAAAAGAAGAAGAGTTAGTAGGGTAGCACACATGAAAAGATCTAGGTTAGACCAGTCCTTTCCAAGGCAACTTTCTTTCCAGTCTCTCCTTGTTAAAAATATCTTCTGCAAATTGGAAGGAATAACCTTGTGGCTCCAAAACAGTCCACGTACCAGTCGCTGCAAGACCAGTCGCCTCCTGTCCTGCCCGCGCTCGCTGCCATCGCTGCCTCCTCCACCACCCTGGACATTTCAAGCACCACATTTTGGAAGTTATGCCGTGTTGGGTGCACCCTGCATGGATTAGGGCATCCACTGGAGCAGCCCATTGTGCATCACCAGGGCTTTTCACTTAAAGTAGAAGAAAGCTTCTGTACGGAGCAGACACAAAACCTCTTATTATAGCAGGTTTACTTCAGGGGAATTAGTTCTATATTCAGTGAAATTTCCATTGCTGCCGTACCTGTAAAAGAGCGCTAGCATCCTCATTATTCAATTAGACAGATACGCTGGGAATAAAATATTCATTTTTTTGCAGCAGAAGCTGAATGATACTTCCTTGAATACCTGCAGACATATTCCCTAATTGTTGCCTCATATATCTTAACTGTATTATTTCAGATTTGCAAGTGTAAATAAATGTTCTGCTTGGGATGATCATATTTCACACCAATTTATTTGAATGACATTAATGAGTTCTCTCTACCAGTGAGACCTTGCTTTGAGAGCTAGGCTGTGTTTTGTTACCCATAATTTAATATAAGATGGTTTCCCACCATCATATATTAAAATTAAATAAATAAATAAAAATCAGCCATGGGAACGCCTGAAAGGATTTAATTTTGTTAGTTTATTTGCATTCCTCTGTTATGAGCCTGTGACACCATTAACAAAAAAATAATAATTTTATTAAAATACTGGAGATTTGGAAGTCATCTTGATATATCTGAAGGTTACAATTGCTAACAAGCCCCACTTTGCTGTTGGGAGTACTCCACGGTTACGGCAAGTTTGATACTGTAGTCCTGGGAGGCACAAACGACGACATTTGGCTAGTTTCTGAAAAGGACATACACTGCAAGGAGGAAGAGATGCGTGCATGTTTCGGTTACTATGCTTGGTGTTTCTGAAATATTATATAATTGTTGCCCCAAGACCTAAGTCACATTCACATTCATCATAGCTTCTTACCAGAAACCTCCCAGCAGAGTTCCCATCACATTTGCCTCCCACTTTACGCCTTTTCCTTAAAAATACATCTGGAAATCACCACCTTTTCAGCCCCTCCACAGTGATCTGTGCATTCCCCCATGCCATGAAAAGATGTCTCCAGGACTACACACGTCTGCGGCTCTTTCTCATCTTCCTTCTGCTGACGCTTTAGGTGTCACCTCCATGTTGGGGTAGGGTTGCGATGCCAAGCAAACCAAAGGTTGTGCAAATAAAGGTACCAGCTTTATGAGCTGCTGTGCAGAAACGGAACAGCCTGACTTAGGAAAGGATTTCTCTGTGATGACTCCAGACGTGAGCAATGCAGGAGCTGGCGGGGGTATTAATGGGAGGTGCAGGGCTTGGGGTTTGATTCCTGTGCTGCTTTCAGTGGGACTTTTTGCCATTGTCTCAAACTCAGGCATTTTTAGGTGCATAAGTAAGCAAGCTTGAGGGCCAGGGCCTCAGAGACCTCTGAGGCGGGAGGTCTAAGACAGGAAGGGTTAACTGCCCTCTGAAAGGACCTTCTTCTCCACTTTATCTATGGGTGAAACCAAAGTTGGTCATTTAGCCTAAATCCCTGGCTGCTAAAATCTTGGGTTCTAAAGCGACACAAGATCACTCTCCTTTTTCTGCCAGCTGCACTGCCCTGTCTCAAAGGGGTGTGATGACAAATACGTTAAAGACCTGAAAGTATCCATATTTTATAGCAATCGGTGCCTGTGACTACCACTGAGAGGCAGATTGGCTCTAAGGGGTGGGTTATATCAAAGCCAGCGTTTTTTCCTACTGCTATTTCTTCTAAGAAGACTGCCGTCACTGTGGGAAATGCTGCTCCTTTTGGAACCACCCTTGAGAAACATGCTGGTGGCATCAATGGCTCAGTGACCTTCACCCCATGCTCCGCTCCATTTGCTCCATCATCCACCTCGGAACTTGATCTGGGGCTTTCTTCCTACGTGCAAAAGCAGCCTTAAGTAAACCAATAAGAATGAGATGGTTGCACAGACCACATGGCACTTATTCGTATGAGATCTTGCTCGACTGACTGGACATCACTGCCCGGCCTCTGGGTAGCCACCAACATCTTTCCGTGTAGATGCAAAAGCATCCCCCCAGACTAGACCTTCCTTTATGGACCTGCAAGCTTGTTCCTCTACCGTTGTTTATCAGCGGCGTTTCCGCAGGGTGTCCGCATCAACATTCCTCTGCCAGCCGCTTGCCCGCTGGAGCATAGTATATTCTCCACTTTATATTCAAGGCAGCTGAGTGATTCTCCTTCCTTTGAGTGGCACGCCGCCACCCATACATTACAGAGAGCGCAAAACTCTGAGGAATCATTGAAGCTAACCGTACATTACATGCATGATGGGCTTACCAGATGTCATTTCTTACATTGTTATGGTTTCATAAACTACGCTGACATTGTCATTATGCTCAAAAATTTGATCCCATTCTGCTATTCTTAAAATGGATGATTCTGAAGGTTGTTGCATTAACAAATAGGAGTTTGCAGGAAGGCGGATTTGCAACAGAAGTTTGTGAATGGCTGGGTTATAACATTTGCTGGAAAATGGCATGACAATTGATTCATTGCTGGAGACGGTAACAGAAAAGGCAACGCTAATTCAAAGGTTAGAGGATCCATAGAGCTTTAGAAACAGATTTATTACAGTAGGTGGACTTCTTTTGCTCAGAAACTTGAATTGCAGCTGTCTTCCCTGTATTTATGAGACATTTAATTAATCAGTCATAATAAGTACGTTTAAAACAAAATCCCTCTTATTAAGATCTACATTAGTTGTGGTGCTTTCTCTGTTATGGCTTGTTTGTGATAGCAGACAAATCCGTTTCTGACTCACGAAGAAGGACGGGTCCTCTCCAGCAGAGCTTGCAGCCAAGAGCACCCAGAACTTGGGGAAAGGGAAAAAGATACAACAAAAGGGGTATCCTTAACGTATACAGGGAAACACTGCGCTTGCTTCCGTGTAGTGTGGAAGGGGGAGCTCTGGATGCGGCTGTTTGGGACAGAGGTAAATGGGCAGGTGAGGCCATGAGCATGGATTTGGTCTTGACTAGAAATGGTGAATTTGAAGTAAGAAGGTGCAGAGACACTTTGCTAAGTGGTGTTAACGGGCACCGCAGACAACGACAGCTGGAAACTCAGGCTTGCTCCAGTTTCCAGTTATACATCACTGAAACATCTGTCAACCCCCTGACCTCCGTGGAAACCGGAGCTACTCAGCATCTCTAAAATAAGACCGGGATGCCTGCATGCAGCGGGCAAACCCAGAACTGGGGCCAGTTTCTCAACAGGCTTCGCTTTGAAAAAAGCCCTGATTTCTGCAGGCCCTTCCCCATTTACACAATTGGGGAATTCGGCCTTGTGCCTTTGTAGGAGGACAAGTACTGGGTATTTTGGGTTCTTTTTTCTTTTTTTTTCCTTGACTGGCTTCCTCCCTCCCTCGTCTCACAATGAACACACAGAGGACTGCAACAAGAAAAGCAGAGACAATAGAGGACCCCAACAGCATACATTATTAACCGTGTCTGCATTCTTTAGTGTCCTTGCTGCTAAAATTAACGCAGCCCGTGTGGCACCCTGCCAAACCGAGCAAAGTGCGTGTCATAAACAATACAGGTGGGCGCGACGGCGAACCATTTGTCTGTTCCTGTAAATGTCCCATCACGTCCTTCTCAGCTTAATAATGCCCTGGCTAACTAAACTGAGTGATAGTTTTCACAGGCTAATGATGACTCATTTGTCACAAAGTCTGACTTTCATTTGCAATAGCATCGTAAATTTTCTGCGCTATATGGCATCCCTGAAAAGCAAATGCTTTTCTGCCCTCCTCCTGGAGCCACAGTGTCATGTAGGGGTTTTTTGCAGGTGTCCAAAAAAATAAAGAAAGATTTTGAAAAATCCTACCTCAAGACGAGCACAGAAGCAAACTCCATTGCCTAATCAAGAAGGAGAGGATAAGCCCAGTAAACTCTTTATTTTTGGAAATGCAGACTTGAGTCTGTGAGGGAAGCTGGAACAGGAGAAGGTACCAATGTAGGTACCAAAATAGAATAAAGGGCTTATATCCCATTTTTCCCCTCCTTTCCACCGTGCTTTGCTCCTGAGGTTTCACTGGGGAAAAGCAGCCTGTGTTTGTTTTCTGTTGACTCATGACCTTCATCTCTGAGCTTGATCACCCCCATAACAAACCAGGCGATATTTCCTTCCTCCCACTCAGCTCTGTTTGCTCCGCAGAGGCCACCACTCGTTATTCCTCCAGGGCTTCTCCCAGGACTGTCTTGCTCTGCCTTGGGGTCTCCAGGTGCAGTCCTAAGGGACACCTCTCTCCTCATGGGACCTGTCCCCAGTAAGAAATAGTGGAGGACCCAGGAGCGCTTTTAGGCTCAAGTGAAAGGTCCCACTGTGTCCTGCCTCCATGGTGGAGCAATAGCACATCCCAGCATCCTTTTTTCCCAAATGTTGCCGTTTAAATGCAAAGGAAAACTGGCTTCCTAGGCCAGCTTGGAGCCAGGTCTTCTCTGAGCAGGTCCCATGCTGGGTGATGCACTTTGCAGGACCTCTAACATGGCTTAAGTCTGTTGATTTTCGAAAGTGTCCCACCTGGCCAAGAAGGAGGTGCAGGCAGGGAGGCTTCATGGACCCTGTAAGCCAATACTATTAAATTCCATGTGTGCATGTGCACCAAACACAGAGGAGTGATCTGTAAATCATATCATGGAAAACTGCAGGAGGTTCATGGACACTTGTGCATAAACCAGAAAATGTTATCAGAAAATAATGTGGAGGGGCAAGTTCTTCTTGCACCTCCCAGACTATCCCATGTTCGGATTTTCTTTCCTTAGTTCACAGGTGCTGATGCACCTGTATGAAAGGAAAAGGTCTTAAATATAATCTGCCAGCCTGGTCTGACACAGATTTCCCAGCCATTGAGCTCTGCCTGTTCTCATCATCGGGGATGAAAGGTAGAGAAGGATGTTGAAGATCAGACCTGGACGAGTGAGGAGGAGTTATTCCCTGGAGCATCTTCAGAAGAGTTAGGAAGCCATTTCCAGCCCTGTGCAAAACCACGTGCTCCTGAAGCTCTCAGGGCTTGAATTGCTGCACTCATTTCAGGCTCGGCAAACCATGCTTAATCGACCTGCACCCTCCAGCTCTGGGAGAGTTTAGGGCTCCCCGGACAGGCAAAGGACATCAGAGGTAAGAGAGAGATGCTGATTGATGAAGTTAAAGGATTCTGCCCAGGCTGCAGAGGCAGAGAAACAGTCCTTGGTCTTTGCTGTTGGACAGGCTGTTATCAAATAGAAGACTTGATCTGCCAGGCAGTAAATATAAGAATTTTCATTAAATTAGGGAGACGAATATTGATTTCAGTCAATCAAGAATATGATTTAAAGGTTTTACCATACCATTGTATATCCTGATTGATTTCAGTCAATCAAGAATAGGATTTAAAGATTTTACTGTACCATTGCCTATCCTGCAGTCTACGTGTAATACAAGGAATAACAAATCGCATACAACTGCATTGCATTTAGGTACATGATCTCTGAATTATCTTAAGAAAACAGAATATTCCACAAGTGTATTCAGGAATTTATTTCTACTAAAGCAGAGCATCAGGGAATTTAAAGAAGGTGAAAATGATGCATGATGGCACTCCTTTAAATGGCAACACACCTTGGCTGTTCCCAAAATAATGGTAGCAAAGATCATAGCAGTTTTTAAGCCACAGAAGCTAAGCAGGTGCAAATGGGTAAAGCTTCCCTGAAGTCTGAGTTGTCCCTGAGTTCATTCCAGGGGAGGATCTAGACTATATTTTATCAAAGATTGGAAAATACTCATCAGCTTTAATAGTGCTGTATGTTCTACTCCATAACATCCACTGCTCTTTCAAAAAAGCAGATTCATGTAACTCTTAGACCCAGAACAGGGTCACTCAAGTCCATCTGGACAGCAACTCTTCTTAGTTTTCTGAAGATGGAGAAGAGGCTCAGCCTGGCTCTTTGCAATGCAACTTACACTGGAAAGTGCAAGGGACTCTCTCATTTCATTTGCTGTATCTCACTTGCAAAGCACCTACCAGTCCTCAGGGAAGCAGGGAGGAAGAAAATATCCAGTGTTTAAAAAAAAAAAAAAGGCAACAGGACTCTTACTTTGTTGCAAGGAATAAAGGAGGAAGGGAAAGGCTGGGATCTAAAACCATGTGCTGCCTGGGAAGAAGCAAAGCAGGTTATTCAATTGTTTGGGCTTGGTTAAACCTTCAGTAAGGACAATAACTTGATACCTGCATCTCTGGAGCTGCTGGCAAAGGGGCTATGCTAGGCATGGGAAGGAGTTGCAAACGTTTTCTGTAATCTTATAGAAGGGATGACGTTTCCTGGTGTCGCAATGTTATGCCAAGATACTATACAAATTACCTGTAAAACTCAATCTGATTAACTATTGACCAAGGTGAAATGGCTGTTGCAGCTGGTAAAGCTCCATGCTCTGTTTCCAGATCACCTTGGAAAGGATTTCAGGCTTTGTATAACTTTGAACTCATAGGACTACATCAGTCTCTTGAGTTTCTCAAGTGATTTCAGCAAAATGACACTAAATTTGACATTGGCCCATCTTATCTTCTAAATATTCTTCTCTGAAAGATTAGCAAGACCTTGGCTTTATCCTTCTGTCATGAGAAAGCTCCAGTCCCATCTTGTCCAGTAATTGCTGGAAATAATTTTCTGGCAGTTGCCCTCCTTGCTTTTGATCTCTTTGTCTGATCACCCCATTAGTCATTTTCTTCTTCTGTAACACGAATGTCCAGTTCAATTTAATTCCTATGCAGCTGATACCTAACTGTATTTCTTATTCCGTACCATATTGGCCTTCAGAGCTCTTTATGAACTTCCATGGCCCTCTGCTATTAGTAATTGAATATCTCTAAATTTTTAAAACTTCTTCTCTTTTGTGCTGTAGAAGTGAGATGACCCTCACTTTCCACTGGAGTGCTTTCCACACATGATTTGCACTTGTTCTGAACAAGGGGCTCTGTCTATTGCAGCAAAAGCTAACTATATGCAATTCGGGATGAGTTAATCATTGCGGAATAAAGATTTGTCAGGTCAGCTGGTGTAGCCTTTGCAAGATTGCTCTGATTAGAAATTGCCTGAGTTGGATTTCCAAGAAAGTTTTAATTCAAGTCAGTTCATTACTTGGTGACTAAGGGTGACCAGAAATCTGGTATTTACGAGCATTGGAGGATGGTAATTTGTTGGCTTGGAAGCTTGGTAGACTACAAGCAGGAACACAGAAAAGGCAACATTTCAGTCCTTAAGAAAAAACATTACCCCACAGTGTGGCGAATTACCTGCCCTGTAAGCTTTGAAGGAAATTAACCCTGCAAAAGCCCTTACTGAAATCTGAGTGGAAAGGGAAAAGAAGAAGATAGCGATCACCTTACATCAATCCATCTGGGTGGGAAAATGCACTGAGAGCCAGTACCCGTGGATGGGATTTCCTATACCCACAGCCTTCAGAGCACCTAAATAGAGTCAAATACTGGTGTGCGTCTTGAGTGAGTTGTGTCCAGTCTCAGGTTTCTGCTGCTGGTTGTGTTTTTCTTTTCTTCCCTGGAAAGAGCCCTTTCTTATATATAACATTTGCTAGTCTGAATAATTATTTTACCATTATATGAAAACCTTGTGATCAGCTTTGGCTTATAAGCAAAAAAACCCCACCCAATTATTTGGTTTTACAGAGTCATCTCTGCCAACACGGACACAAATTAGCATTCAGTTCATTCATCTAAAGCACAGGCTGGTAAGGAATACGCAACAGCTCTCAGATTTTGTAGGCACAGGAATGTATAATACGCTAAAAAATTCTTACTCTGCGACACAAAAGGTAACGTATATGCGAATGTGTTTGAGAGATGTTTGTGCCACAAGCGCTACAGAAATTTTGCATTTGCTCTAAGATTTTGAAGGTTCCTGGAGAAACATTTCTTCTATTCCCTCATAATATACACGCCATTTTGCTTAGGAACACTTGAACCTTTCACAGAGCGATAGGCTAATCTCTTGCTGCTTGTCATGTATTTTTAATAAAGCCCGGACAAAGCCACAGCTGAATTTTGTTATTGAAGAAGGCTGGGCGGAATGATTTAACATAAGATATTTAGTAAATCAAGCCTTGGGAAACAGTGGAAAGGATTGAAGAGCCGAGCGAAGGCTGATTTCCACATCAGAGTGCTAAGCAATGAGCAGCGATAAGGCAGATTTAGTAATGAACAGAAGTTATCAATAACCTACTGGTTTTACACCAGCGATAACAATATAATTAGATTTGAAATCAAAAGATGGAGGTGAAAAAACTCAATTAGTAAGATAAAAAATGTAAATGGTGGAAAGTGCAGTTTACTGGATTAAAGGAAGCAGGAAAGGTTAATTGGGAGCAAGAACTGAAGGAAAACTATTAGCAAGAATCTGGAAATGTTCAAAACAGTGCCGGGAAAATTACATGATAAAGCTGGGAACCGCACACCTAGGGAAGATAAGGAAATTACATACAGCCATCCCTTCTCCGCACAGACTAAGGAGGAAAGGTATTATATAGTAAAAATTCTATTTATGGTGAGCTAAGGGTGGCAAGGGGCGCTGAAGGTGCCTCATCCTCCCTCTGCAAACCCCACAGCGATGCTGTCCCTCAGCCCCCGTGGGGCCCCCTCGCTGCCAGACTGCTTTGCTGGGGTGGGGACATGTCCCACACCTTCTCCCGGCTGCTCATTCATGCCGGGAGCGTGAAACATCTGCACAGAGGTCGGGCGAGAAGGACAGCCAGCTCCGCTGCACCCTGCGCCCGAAAAGCCGCGATGGGGACTGCTGCTGGCTGGGGGATGCAGCTCAGATATATGAAGTAGCTCAATTTTTCGCTTGTCTCCTCTTAGTTTGTTTCCCTTCCCTTTTTGTTAGAACACAAATGACTGAAGGAGGGGGGCAAGCGCAAGGAATGGAAGATTTGAAGCTTTGAATCCATCTTTAGGGAAAAAAAAAAGAGAAAATAAAAACTATCATCGCCTTCCCCAAAGCTGCCCAAACAAACAGTCTTTTCTGAACTGAAATCTTTCAGCAGAATACGGAAAATTAATATTATTCTTTTCCAGCCTACGTAAAACTCATTTCACATAATGTGGGAAAAATCAAGACACAGCTGAACTGACATTTCTGATTCTCAGCTGATGAGAAAGGCAAAACATTAAATTGGCCTTGTCTAGGAGGGAAATCGGTCTTAGCGTTGTTTCCATTTGGCTTAGGAACGAGCCCTCCTGTACGGCTGGAAGTGGGCATGATGCGTGCAGGGATTTCAGTAAAATAAACTACCAACTCGGCCACGAAGCTCTGAGTATGGTTATGGTTTGAATTTGTGGGCTGTAGCCTTAGCATATAGTGCAAAATTGCAAACTTCTTGTTTCGTAAGGCTTGGCTAAGAAAAAAAAAAATCACTTATAAATATAAGGTGCAGATTCACTTCAGTCATGAAAAGAAATAAAAAAGTAAATGTTCCCTGTAACTCACACATTCTGAGAGTTACTTTGCGGGTATTTCTCATGTTAAGATGCACTTTTTAAGCTTAAAAACCTCAAGCTCGTAGAACTAGACTCAATGTTCACATAAAGAAGCACTGTTTCTGATGACAAGAATTTATAATAGATGCCTCGAAGGAATGCTCGAGCCTGAAATAAGCAGATGAGGTTTTACCTTCATAGCCAGGGATTGCTTTGAGTGGTAGAATGTGAATTTTCGTCTCTTCCGCAGCATTTTTGTTATGACTAATTGCAGACACTCTGGATATTCCTAATATTCATCCTAGCCACTAATTCTAGGTCTTGGCATGTTCTTAATTTCATTGACTTGCTGAAGTGGTGAGTTCCATAGGGAAATCGCTGTTTTGCATATAAAAACATTTTTCTTTTTAATTTCTTTGAATGTCTTTATGCCCTAGTGTTGAGATGGGGAGGCAGAATTTCCCAAGCTCCCTTCTCTGGGCCATTTGTTACCTGCTAAATGCTGATTTCCCATACCATGTGTCTCTTTTTCCAGGCAATCGGTCCTCACCTTTTCGGCCTCTGCTCACCAAGTCCGTTCTTTTCAATCCAGAATCTTTTTTTACCTCCTTTCCTAGAATTCTTGCTGGATTTGTATTTTCTCTCTGCGATGAAGTGTGCCAGGCACATTCCAAGTGAGTTTCACCGATGCCAAGCTCAAAAGTTTTTGGTACTTTGCCTGGCTCACCCTTCTGACCATTACACATTTCAACCTATATCTGCTTTACGGACCACGGACAAGCATCAAGCAGAGTTTTCTATTATACCTCTGTACAGGTTACTCTATTTGTTTTTAACTTTTCAAGTAATATACAGATATATGCTAACTTCTAAGTGCTTTCCAAATGAGTGGGATATGATTTCCTCGATTCTATGTCAAAAGAAGGAATTGTAGTCATTTTCCAGATGAATTACCTATATTGTTATAGCATATTTTATAGGTGTTGATAGCATATTTTATAGGTGCTCAGTGTGTCCTTTCAACATATAGAAGTTCGAGTGATTGTGGAGAGGTGGAGACTAGTGCTTGGTCACAAATGAAACACATTCTAACGTAACAGCTACAATAAATATTCTCTTTTCCTTTCACATTATGAAGCCCTTTGAAAAGTCCTTCTGCCTTTTGTCAAGTATTGGAACAGGCTGCCGAGTCCCCATCCCTGGAGGTATTTAAAAGCCGGGCAGACGAGGTGCTTAGGGACATGGTTTAGTGGTGGACAGGTACGGTTGGACTCGATGATCTTAAAGGTCTTTTCCAACCAAATGACCCTATGATTCTATGATCATCTTCTGACATCTTACTAAAATGCTGTGGGGAGTAACTTTCTGTAGGCTTTTTCTTTGCATTAGTAAACTTTTTATTTCGCAAAGTTTTGTCTTAGGATACTTCAGGCAAGACTGTGCCAGACGTTGACTCTGCTATTCTTTTGCACTGGTGTTCAGATTCCTCTTTCTTGAACTTAGGAGACCATGATGAAACTGGAAATTAAAATCAAGAGACCTGTGTCTCTAGAGCCGCAGCAGTTCTCAGAGCTTCTCGCATGGAGCAGGAGACACCAAACTCAGTACTAGAAGCAGGGTAAAGCACATAATAAAATCAGAAAAGACTGTGTCGAAGGAAAAAGGTGAGACCAGGAATAGCACAGCGTTCTGCAGATAAGAGCATGGTATTTACTTGCAGGGACATAAAAAATTTAAAAGTATCACTGTTCATCTATCTACATGCTTGACAAATGAAAGACAAATAGGAGGGACGTACAAAGGACCAAACCTACCAACTGGGCTGATTTTCCTCTTGACCCACTGGTCACCATCCCAACTCTGCAAGCACAGCTTCGCGTGTCCTTACATAAGGAGCATCCACCCCAAACGGCTGTAGCTTTGGTACATCAGATGTACCAGGGAGAAGTGACGACTCCTTTTCCAGGCTGACACCTCCTTCCAGGGATGCCGCCGCTGAAATGATCGCTGATTTGGATTACACGGAGGCAAATGCAAATTTGGGCTTAGTTAGCAAAGCCTCTGTCTTGTTTCTTATACAAACATTGCAAATGCATTTAAAGAAGCGAAAATATAAATGATGTCATTATACAGGAATACACTAAGATTAAATAGATGCAAACCCCAGTGCATGATGCAACAGGCAATTCTTTCATTATTTAGTTGGATCTATTTACATTTAATTTGTCCTTTTCCTGGTAGACAGTAATTAACCCAAGCAGCCTTGCCAACCAAGTAGTGAGGACTTTGTACTGGAGCAGAGCAAATTAAACTTTGATGTGACGATGATGACTGCCAGCTACTTAAAGGTGAATCATAAAGGCTTTAAAAACCCTGCTTGCAAGATTCTCAAATGTGAACAGAAGCCTTTGGCTTTAAATGGTAATTAGCACTGTAGTTAAACAGAATTTGAAATTAAAATGAGGACCCACACATTTTCCTGGAAGTCAATCTTCACTTCTCTGGCCAAGACAACTATTTCATAATAAACCTGCTGGTGTTTGAAATAACTGTTCATTCCCAACCCAACATTTTCCATGCCCGGGGAGTAAATCCTTTGGTTGCATTAGTCTTTGGTCTTCTAGGACCAGCTGCTCACTTCATCTGAGCATCAGCTTGTGGTGCACCGTGATTCCTTGCTTTGTGCTAATGGGCTCTGCAGAGCTGCGTCCAGTCTGGTGAATTTTCAAGAGCAATCTAAGGGCCATCTTCCCCTCCCACCTTTGCACAGCCAAGCACCCTATGAGCCCCTGCCCAAACCTAAAAAAATTTAGTCTGTCGGTGTAAAAGACACATTGCACAGAAATGACATTTTGACTGCATGACTCCTGGTCCCCTGTCTGTGCCGCGGTCCCTTTAGATACCCTCAAAGGCAAGATGACTGATGTGTACGTACCAAGGCTCCGGACGCAGCAAGCGAGGCCATCGATATTCACGGAGTTGCCACAAATAAGAGGTTTACATGTGGATGTCGTACCCATTTTGACTCTTCCAAGAGCAGCACTGCAATAAGGCCCAGATGCTGCTTCCAGGCAGGCTGTTGCTCTGTCCCCATGCGGAGCTCGCAGATTCCTGCAGACCAAGCGTTAGAGCTTGGGTCAATGATGCCCCATGGGGGAGTTTCAGACCCAAAGGGAACTCATTGACCAACATGGCTGCCATGGCAGTATTGAGTCCAGAAGGAAAAGCGGAACTGGGGCCCTTGATGAAAAAGAAGTCAGCTTTAGGAACAGTCGTCTTCAAAAGTTTAAGGGGCAGATGAACGCGAAGCTGGCCACAACATCTCTCTGTGCTGGAGCTTTCAGAGCAATGGGCAGGTGAGGGCAGGCTGGACCACAAGCCTTTGAACTCTATTTGCAAGGGCAGCTCTGCTGACGTGACCCTTGATTTTAAAGTCAGAACTGAGAGTTTCAGAGTTAGGGCCAAAAAAGGTGGCAATAAGGTAAAGAAAGGTATATGAGCCTGTTTGAAAAACAGCTGTTTGCCGGTGCCAGCCAAGAAGAGCCAGGCACCAGATAGAGCCTAGAAACTACCAAATCCTACAGAAATCTCCAGGAGGTCCCCTTGGCATCACATCTGCGTTTGTCTGACCTGCTCCTCAACCCCATCCCACCCCAGCTCCTGCGGTGTCAAGAAATGCGTCCAAGATACGGACAGGTTGATGGGACCTTTGCTGCACGTCAAGGCTGCTTGCACGTCTGTACCAAGTGTTTTACGTGGGCCCTTTTGCATTTTTTCCAGTGTACTTTGTCAGGGAGACATTCTACAGAAGGTATTCCTCAGACTGTTTCCCAAACCAGACTTTAAATCTGACCAGAGAAATATACTGAGAGTTATATACCATAAATTTCGGTGATTTACAATATGTGCTCCGGGCTGGTTGGGCTCCAAGAACATTTGAAAAAAATCAAGGAAGACAAAAGAATTAACAGCATTATAGGACACAACAGCTTACTCCTGCCTTGAAGCTGAGGTGTGACACATATCAGTAGGTTTTTGTTTTGTTCTTCTTTGCAGTTCTTGACAGTCAGCAGAGTTCCTGCATTATTTAAATCACCAGAAACAGGACTAGTTGGAGACACCAGTGTCCCTAACTTCAACATTTAAGATTTTTCTGCTGCTTACTTCGCTCAAGACCCATCCTCAGATGAAGGACCGCTCTCCCACTGCCCGTTGTTCAAGTGCGGTGCTCTGTGCAACTCTGCGTGAGGTTTTGCTGAACAACGTCAGCATGAGAGCTGCCAGCGTTGCTTCCCTGGGTGCTGCAGTGCCCAGGCGTAGTCACAGACTCAGCATTGCCTTTTCACGGCTCATTTTCCTATGAGCTTTTGGAAACTGTCTGGAGTCATCTTCTCTGCAGCTCCAACTCTGTGGAACAAAACTTTTTGTTCCCTCATTACTCTCTGAAGAGATAACACACACGCACCAGAGGCTTACTGAGGGGAGAAGGAAACATTTGTTCCCAGCTAATGACTTTTGCCCTTTGGATGAAATAGCAGAGCTCATTAGTAGGTAGGATGGTGGCTGAGCCCCCGCTCTGCTCCAGGCAGGTGTGATCTTTTCATGGTGTTGAGTGTTTTGGGGAGCTGCTCCCGAAGGGCTTAAGTTTTGGGATCTGCAAGGCAGATCCATGTGCTATAAAAGGGAAATTCTTGCTAATCCAGGAGAAAACATCACTGTACCAGACTATCTTCACATATTCTTTACTCATTATAGTATTCATCATATTCTGGGATCAAAGGGCAACGCCACAACCAAGGTGAAAGCTTCTTCCACCTCTTCACCAAGCAAGCTGCTACTCAACGTGCTTGCAGCAGCGGCCTTCCTTGCACCCATGCTTGGGGGGTCTTGCCTGGGTTTGATCCATGCCCACTGACGTGTGCCAGCTGCCTCATAACAAGACGACAGAGTGCTTTTAAGCATTAAACACCCATTAACTAACATTTTCCAGTTACAGTCAAGCCAAAACCTTGTTCAGTAGGAACTAGATTGCAACCACGTACGTCAGTCTACTGCTTAGACCACGTGCATTGCAGCTAGAGATCCAGACATTAAAAAATAAAACTCTCTCCCATTATCTGCTCCCCCAATCTAACATCTTTCACGCTGCTCTGCCTTATGATGTCTGCTCTAAGGTCAGTATTTAGTGTTCATCATTGTAGTCTAGCAATATCCTCAATTATCCTTTACTTTCACACTAATGATCTTTGGAACTGGCTCTTGGGAGATAAAATACCGGTTTCAATACATTCTTTTTGTCTGTGGCTTTCAGAAACAAGAGCTTCTTTCCAGTTTTAGTGACTTGCTCCCTCCCCGCCCCCCATTTGAATCAAGTTATGGAATTTTTTATTTATTTTTTTTTTGCCTCAGGAGTTCACGACAACTGTAATTCTTGTTTTTAAATACAGATTTCCTTACAGGTGAAGATAATCTAAGATGTCTATCCAAGGTCTGTGGGATGAAATTACCTGCAAACAAACAATAAGTGAGAATTGAATTTATCTGAGGATATCCGAGAACTGTGATTATCTCCCATACACATGACTTTTGTACCACCTTCAGTGTTGTTTTTGCTTGGAACAAAAGTATTGCACTTTTAATTACCATTCGTTCTCTTTTTTTCCTCATCCTTTACTGGATGTATAATAATTTAACTAACATTCATTTCCATATATCTCAAAACTCTTGCCCCTGTTTTTGGTAATTAAAGCATCCTACCAAAAATTAATCGGGATATTATTTCCTAATTTTGATCTTATTTTCACTTTCACTTGAACAGCTTGACTCACCGCTGCAACAACCACTTTATCCCAGCTTCTTTGATTAGGGATCGAACAGTATTTTCCCATTTTGAAAGTCAGTATTAGTTTGTCTGATTGTTTTTCATTGCTCTATTTGAAAATAGAGCATGAACATAAAATAAGAAATAAAAATGTTTTATTAACTATCAGTTCTATAGGAGCAGCATTTACTATTCATAGCAATATTCATAAAATTACTTATCCTAATTCCTCAATCATCCCCTATGCAAATGCTTGGAAAATGAATGAGCTAATTACAGTAGATGTTAGTGGAACAAGGACATTGGGGCTCACTTTGAACAAGGGAGAGCACGCAGCTCATTAAAGCTCCGTGTTTGAAGCATGGCTGGGGGAGATCCCTGCTCCCTTGGGGCATCTACAGCGCCTATTCCTAAGGTATCTTCACCACACAGGTAATGCGGGCATCAGGAGCACAGCAGTAGTACCTGCAATAGCTAAATAGTTCTGCTGAGTAACAGAGAGCCTCCCCAAGCATCCCCTGGGCTGCCTACCTTAAAAGAAGGGAGGTTTGATCCCAAACACAATTACAGATCATTTTACAACCAGTGTCTCAGTCCAAACTAAAGATAGCACCAGCAGCACTGGAAAAACCTCAAGTAATGAGTGAAAGAGATTTAAAACATGGGAGGACAGCAGCCTTCCCAGGTTTGTGCTATAAATTTCTGGAGGTAATCAGAGCCAAAGGAGGAGAAACATGACGGCTGTTGGTTGAGCATAAATAATCCCCAGCTTTTGTTTTACTAGCTAAGGACAAATATGGGTGGAGGAGGGTGACAAGTCACCCATCGCCATGCCCAGCACCACAGCCAGCCTGATTCCCTTCCGCCAGCCTGACACATGGGCTGGCACAGGCTGCAAGCGCAGCTGAGGACTCCTCAGAAAGACCCACAGAGAAATGGAAATCCAGCTCATCTCCACCATCAGAAATCCCTACAGAGGACATCTCACCAGCAGCCTTTACATCTTCAAACTGAATTTAGAGACGGCTAAAATAAACTCCCAGAATGACTATAACATTTCCCAGGGCAGCCCTGTGGCTTTGCTATTCCACTCACCAAGAAGAGCTGCTCCCAGTGAGAAGAAACAGCACCCATCTCCACAAGCCCACAAAACAGGGTCCCTCAAAGCCACCGTAACAGGCTTTGTATCTTCTTGAGCCCCACCTCCTCTGGGCTTTGGCCAACAGCTGATGAGGGGATGGTTTTCATACAGGTTGCTAATTAACTCTTTGTGAAGGCAGCTTTTTTATTTCCTCTTGTGGCTGAAGATGCTACAAATAAATGTTTAAATCCAGTGTAAGATTGTCCTCAAAGAGTCGTGTTGTCAGCCTCAATTCTCCCTTTAGTCAGCGGAGAGAAAACATGTTTGAAGTGCTCTTTGGCTTCCACTGTCTACATTGAGATAGAATCCCATTGAATGGGAATTGAATCCCATTTTGTGATGGGATTTCTCATTCTACTGATTCTAATAGAAACCTAGATGACAAGGTGTGATATATCTCTATATATGATATGATACTTGCATATATGTAGGCATCTGCTTCTGATCAGACGAATCCCACATCTTGTGCTTCGTAGTGGTACTTTACTAACATAAATATTTGAAAATTGCCCTTGATAGGAACACACTTTAATATAGGATCAGGAGATCTTTAAAGGTGAAGACCTCTCCGAAAACCGAACACAAAGAAACCTGTAACTGACCATAACCCACAATGACTTTTTGGCAGAACTCACCTACCTTACACACCACTAAAACAAACTAAGAACAATCCATATTTCCTTCCAGCCTACAGATCACAAAAAAGAAAAAGCAATAGATATTGGAAACTAGTAAAATAGACATCAAAACAACCCTAAGATATAAAATTGCGAAGACGACTCAAAGAAAAGAATGACCTTCATTTAGCTGCTGCCTGGACACCACATCTGGGAGGTCAGCAAAGTACCTGGGAAATGCAGCCTGGAGAGGAGGACTTCCAGCATCTTTCCAAAAGATCAATCAGCTGCTGCAAAGGGATGCTGTCATAGCAAAGAGGAAGGAGTGGGCTGAAAGATAAAATATTCAAAATGCCACAGATAATTGAATAGTTAATATGCTCATTTATTCAAGCTCCGTAAGCCTCAAAATAACATTTTCAAGTGGTTTCTTTTTCTTCAGTTTCGTGCAGGCTTCTTCTTGGGCTCAAATACCTGCTAAATACCTTAGCCTGGAGAAGAGGAGGCTGAGGTGAGACCTCATCGCCCTCTACAACTGCCTGAGAGGAGGGTGTGGTGAGGTGGGGGTTGGTCTCTTCTCCCAAGTAACAAGTGATAGGACGAGAGGCAATGGCCTCAAGTTGTGCCAGGGGAGGTTTAGATTGGATATTAGGGAAAACTTCTTCCCGGAGAGGGTTGTCAAGCACTGGAACAGGCTGCCCAGGGCAGTGGTGGAGTCCCCATCCCTGGAGGTATTTAAAAGCCGGGCAGACGAGGCGCTTAGGGACATGGTTTAGTGGTGGCCAGGTACGGTTGGACTCGATGATCTTAAAGGTCTTTTCCAACCAAATGATTCTGTGATTCTGTGATTCTGTAAAGTGAGGGTATTTAAGGGGAATGAGTGGGTTGCCGAGCCTGTGACCCTACAACCCTGCCCACACAGAGCTGCGATTGCAGCCTTCTCCAACCTGCTGCTCTCCAGTGAAGGTCCAAGTGGTTTGGTGCTCTGCTCAGAGGTCCAAAGGGATTCATTGCACATAGCTTTTCCAAGCGAAATTTTTCTACCCAATGATGTGAATAGGTCTTCCAGATTTTATTTCACTTTTATCCGTACATATCAAATCCTCATTTGCACATGAAGATAAAGTAACTGTGCCTTGATGTAGCACTTCCATGTGCAGACGCTGCTTAAGCATGCATTCACCAGGCTGCTCCTCACCAGTGAGCACATTTCCTTAATCTCACATGCATATTAATGGCAATATAAAGCACAAATGGAATATATTTAGCACTTTGTCATAGAGAATGATTATCTTAAGGTATCTGAGGCAATGGGCTCTTGTTTGACTTAAATCCTTCTGCTCAACTGAATGGCAAAAAGCTCTGATCTGCAAGGTCTTCAGCCTCGTGGAACAGCCTAGGAAAGTGCTCTTCAGGTGGATGAATGCACATCATGGCCCAGTGTGCCAGTGTCTCCGTTTAACTACTGACTGCTTCCTGAGGATTTATCCCATTGGAAAAAGCAAATTCTGCTTCAAAACTGAGGCCCTTGTGCCTTTCCAGAGTGGAGTTACAGCTGAGGCCACAGCTGGGCCCTTTTGCCCATCTCCTGTGGGCTGGCATCCAGCAGTGATGCTGGCATCCACAGGTGTTCACACCACCCAGAGATGATGGTGAAGACTGTCTTGTCAGCAATCAAGTGTCTGGTTGTGAACAGCCAAAAATTGGGGGAAACGTCTTAATTCTTACAGAAAACACCACATGCTTGAGGAGCATGCATTCCCTCCCCCTAAAAACTGTAAGATTGGTGTAAAGCTAAAGAGATTTAATAAAAAGTACGCGTGTATTCCCTTTTATCTGCCTTCTTCCTCTTGTGATGAATACAGTTTCCATTTGCAGACTTTCCTCTGTCTAAAAGCAAAGGCTCAGGCAATAATGTGACTCCAAAAGCTGGAGCTTTGAGGATGAAAAACATCCCTTCACTTTCCAGGAGACTCCCAGTAACTTGTGAACACAGGCGAGGCAGAAGGGCTTAGTGCCAGTGCGCTATCCACGGGCAGGTTAATAGCATTTGGGGATGTATCAGGCTGAGAGCTGTGAGATTCTTCTGGCACAAACTCAAATTGGATTTAAGGGCTTATACCAGATAGAGCTGGTGAACGATCCCAGCCTGGGCCCTTCGCACGGGGAAGAATTTCAACTCTAAAGCCAAATGCCTCCAAAGTTTCGGTCGACTACAAATCTGAGTAATATTAATGTCTTCGAATGCTCCGGTGCAAAGGGAAAGAAACATTCTCTGCTGTGCTTCTGTAAGAGATTTCCGTCTACCCTGATGGCGTAAAGATATGTAGAGGGCCATAAAGGAGGATGGATGTGCTTGAGCAGAAGGCAAGCCCAGCAGAAGGCTCTTGGCAAACCCTGCTCGCCATGCCTCTCCATCTTTCTCTTGCACTGATCGCTGAGGATCGCTAACTACAGCTTAATGCTCTGGTTAAGAGGTAAAGAGCATTGATTCTGCCGGCAGCGGTACTCTCCTGGGCTTTGAATTCCTGGAATAGTTCAGTGCAAGAGAATTTTGCTGTGTGTAAATATTTACCTGTCTATTCTCCTGCTTGGCAGGTGAAAATTAAACCAGCAGCCTGGGTGTATACCGCAGGTCTCCAGGGTCTTTTACTGCTCGTACAAGGCTTGTCTGTGAAACAAGTGGCTCATGGAAAGACATTTTACCCACCGCGTGGAGGAAGGATAGGTTAACCAGCCAGAGAACAAGCTTCTGGGAAGTGTACCCAGCCCCTCTGCTCACCCCCATGGCCCCCAGTGCCGTGAATCGGCTGCAACCCACCTCTGCCAGGGGAGCACTGGGGATGCCCATGGCACAGCATCTGCTCCCAAACCCAGAGTCACCTCCAGGCATTGAGGAAAGGTCCCCCCAGGCACAGGCTTAATGAAGGAAAGGTATTTCCAGCCTCTGGCACAGCTCAGTAGCATCTCATATGGGAGAAGCCTGCGAGAAGATCATATCAGGTCTTAGGCACTCAAATATGTGAATACAGGCAACAATTTCTCTTGCTTCAGCTTCCTTGCCATTCTTCTGCGTGTGTGTGTGTTTGTGTGAGACACCAAATGCAACAGGAAAAGGTCGTACCACTTGCTCAGGGTAAGAGCAAGTCCACCCGACAACAGGGGCACCCGCAGCCCGATCTTCAGGGCAGGACTTTTGAAGACAAATTTTGGATCTCCTGGGAAAGGGTCTTAATCCCTGCCCAGCTGCACTCAGGTGTTCCTCTTCCCACCTCCCCGGAAGGTGCCCAAGGAATGATGCTCAGCGTACACCCAGCTGGCGAAGCCCTTCGAATGCTCCCTTACTACAGGCAAATGGGAACAATTTGAGGAGAGAAATTGAAACTTGTCAGGGAGGGATTTTTTCTCATCGCTAGCCATTGAGGTATGAAGGGGGAAGAACTCTCCTACCGTGTAATGAATTATGCCAAAATGATTGCTCAAAAATCATACAAATAATCAAAATAGTTAATCCTAGAAATGACAAACTGAATTGCATTCTCATGTCCAGGATTCATGTTCGTGTTTTGCATGGCTGAAGCTATTTGCTGAATTCAGCTTGAATTGGCAAATAGCTTTGGCCACTCCATGATTGCATTCTTCTTGGAGATTAAATGATAAATGAGGAAATAAAAAACATCCAGCTGCACTAAGGAGGTGAGGTTTGTGCTCCAGACCTGAGCACGGAGCTGCTCTGCGACTCTACGGGGTGGTCAGCCTCGCCGCAGCAGGCATGGAAACTGCTGCTGGCAGGCAGGCTCCGTTGGCTGATGAGTATCAGGACTGCACATTTCAGCCTCTTATTTTTATTACCATGGTTTTTCACGTATTGTAATTTCTGTTACTTAGTCCTTGCAGGGAGCAGAGAGCAGACCGATTGTTGATAGGAGCAGCTTCCTGAAGCCTTTTGCTTGAGCCCTGGAAAAAAATGCCTTAAACAATATCAAACTATGACCCTGCTGTGATTTTCAGTGCTTATTTAAAGGACGATTACCAAACCCACACGCAGAGGAAACTGCACCTTCTTTGCCTCAAAAGGCCCAGGCTCAGGCACCCTTGGGACACGCGGCCCTGTGGAGGGAGCTTTGCTTCACTCTCCACCACTGCAATACCGAGGAAGATTTGTGTCCTGAACTTTTCCTAGGACAAAGATAATGGCATGCTCTGAAGCGCAAATCGAAAGAAATGCTGGAAGCAGGGCTTCAGACTTTGGACTTTTGTTGCGGCTACTAAATATGTTTTTTTTCTTACATATCCCCTCTGATTCACCAGCCCTGCCTGATGACAGACACGGATAGCTCCAAGTATTGTACATAGGATGGGACAACAACAGGGTTTGGGCATCTCTGTTAAAATCCCTATTTTCTTTTATGCGTAACTGGAAATAACCATGCCAATCCTCACTATCATCAACCCGATTCCCTTCTAACCAAGGTTTGCTTCTTCATCCGAAAAGAGTTTGCAGTGAAAAATATGTTCCCGAGGCTGAGATTTTCAGAGGCACTTCTGGCAGTAAGGTATGCAAATCCCACCGCATTTTGCCTAACCTCGTCAGGCTTGATTGAAAGGCATCGTCTCACACCGCCCATGCCATGATTCTCACGGTAACGCCCGACATGGTGCTTTTGAATCCGTTGGCCAAATGCAACCGCTTTTTAAAAGAAGTCGGCATCTCAAGGATGATCTATATTTGTATATTTGCGTGAAATGTAGAGATCAGGTAGAAAGACCTGTGTCAATAACCACGTTGGGAAAGCAGAGGCAGAATTGTTACGTGTAGTTAGATATTGTGTGATTTCTTACCTGGGATTTTACCTGGGAACAGCCAGCTGGGGAAGGCGACACATATGAACTGGCCGATCAGTATCAGCCTGCTTCAGACTCATCATCAGGCTGTTTTTTCTGCCATTAGGGCTGTCACAGGGAACACAAGATCTTGGATCTATATTTGATTGGGAGAGTTGTGCAGGAAATCAACCTTTACAAATCCTCCTGCTCATAGATGAAGATGATGACCAGGATGACCATTATTGTTATTAGTGATCATGGTCCTATTTTGCTATTATTCCTCTAAGAACAGTAGAAAAATACAGCCCTTGTCCTGTATTTCTTATGAACTTGATGTACAACACAAGAGAGCAAGAGGATACCAAGAAATGGTGGGAAAAGGAAAAGCCAGGTCATTAACAACATTAATAAATTGGGAATAGATGTAAGCGTCCTCCAAAGCTTGGGCTGATATACTACAGTGCTTCCTTTTGACTTCAGTGGTATTTTCTTCAGAGCTTTGTATCCCTGGGTGGATCCAGGCACACTTCTGAGTACTCTGAATAATAATAGCTAATAATAGCCAGATTGAAAAGCTATGAAAAAGGGGAAAAGCAGTTCATTGTGTTCACTCCTCATCAGGTATTATTAGAATATGCCATTGATAATGCGAGAAAAGATCTTCAGCTACAGAATAGATGAAATAAATCTGGATGTGGAAAGGATAAGCATAATACCAAATGCTTACGGTGCGCTGGAGCCTCATACAACACCTCAGTAAGTAACACCTGGAAATTGGCTCTGCTATAAGGCAGCAGAAAACAGCAGCGGTGCCACCTCCAGCACGTTGAAGGAGGCCTGGACTCACTCACGCCTTAGCCTTGCTAAGACCGGCATTAGCATTTGCTTTCCAGGTTATTGAAGACAAATAACTGCTGTGGGAGGACTCAGAGCTTAGAAATAGGCATTTCTGGAGCCTTTACCAGCCATCTCCAGTAAGAACTGTTTCACGTGGATGTAGCTGTGGTGATCTTTGTTTAGCAGAAGGGGAGGGGGCAGTCGGGCGGTGATGCTCTGAGGTCACTTGGCAGTCCCCAGCAGTCTCCATCCAACACTGCCAAGCCAGCGACCATTGAATGGACACACCATAATGTACCTAGTCTCAAGAAAAAGACAGTTATTAACCTTCCATGAGACTGACAACCAGGACTATGCAAAGCAGGGATTTACAGCCTGTAAGTGCTCACATCTCATTCCAAAATACAGATAAAAGCCTGACATTTCCCCAAACCCCATGATTTTATACAGATCCTGGGAACTTACCCTTCAGATAGCTGTGCTACATGCTGATGAGTCAATCTGTTGCATTGGATGTCTTTGGAGAAGGACAGAAATAATGCTCCCACTGTCCCGTGAAGAGAGCTGGAGAGGAAATGTCAGCCAACGGCATATGCGGAGTACCGAGCGTGCAGGCACTGCAGCCGCACGGGGACCAGACGGGCTCGGGCATCTGCTTGCAAAGATGAGGCCAAGCAGAAATGAATCCTGGCAGATGGCTGGATGGGGTGCTCCATCCCCTCCTTGTGCGATGGCCTCGCCAGCCACACTGAAGCATGGAGCAGAGTGTCTGGGAGACTAAGAAATGAAGCAGCTCCGTCCTAGGAACGCATTGCTCCTGCCTCGGGCAAAATGGGTCAATTATTTAGCATTCATGAAGGCTGAGCGCAAATGTCTGTACTACAGCGTTGTTTAGCTCACAGGAAATTGTTTTCTTGAGTGACACATTGAAGGTCGTGGTTTATCAATCATGTACAAGGTAGAGATGATACAGTTGGTTGTAGCAGCTTCCTCCTGTAAAACACATTCCAAGGGAAAACGGTTGGCTTTGCCATGTTCTGTGGGAAAAGTGATAGACTAAGATCACTCTGCTCTTTGAATTGTGCTTTTAGCTCCTCACTGTCTTTCCAAGTTTATTTCACACTTTCTGTGTCTGGATCCCCTGTACACAAAGCAGCACGTGGTAAATATTTTAAAATATTTATCCATGTTTTCTTTCGCACTTGTTTGCAAAATCTTCCTCTTAGTGTCTTGCCTAGCAGTGATCTAAGTGACTACGCAAAACCTCTCGTATCTAAAATAGTACATCAAGGCAACACCTTGGGAGCAGTCACTAACTGAGATGGTGAAAATATGAAGCTTAACAAGAAAAGTCTCCTCAAATAACTAACTCTACCATGGAATAAAAAGAAATCAGAGCAATCCGTGTTAAAGAAGGGACCAATGTGAGAAGTCTGTGTGGTGATGGAAAACCGGGATGATTACAGAAATGACAGAGAAGTCTCAAGCTCTGTTTGCATTCGTATTGCCAAGAGCCGAGAGTTTTTTTCTGGACCTTTGCTTTAAGAAGTTTTTCTTTCCTTTCCATATATTCTTGTGTGCAGAGAAAAGAATTAACAATGTCAAGAAGATGATGAACATATTCTGGTGTACAATGTGCATCCCATCAGCTTCTTATTTCTTGCAGCTAGGACTTAAGGAGAAGAACATGTCCATTTTCTGGCTTTCACAAATTTCTTTTCCAAATCGGACCATACTTTGAACATGGTCAGCAAGGGATGTTTATATTCACAGAAGAGCTTACATCAAATTCTGCCCTGGTGCTCATCAGGAGGTTCAAGGAGTACAAGTCACATCACAGAGCATTATCTCCAAACCTATCTAGGGACTGAAATGGTTTCCTCTGTGTGAGGACTTCACCATCATGGATGGATTCTTACCTCACAGTAATAACCCAAGATACATCCCTGTGGTATTGACACCAGTCTACAACTGAAAAAAAGAAAAAAAAACCACAAACTCGGAAATGTTCTAATCGTCTGACTTCGTTAATAACAGCCATTGGGTCTTCCTTGCTTTATTTCCTATTTGAATACAGTGTATTATTCAGCAAAGGCTGCAGTCTCGTTTTAGAAATTTGCAGTGATGGGGAATCCAACGAAACTCTTGTGAAATTGTTCCAGGATTAATTACATCACTGCTTAAAAGTTGTGCCGGGTTTCTAAATCTGCCTTATTCATTTCCTAGCTATTGGCATAAACAGAACAACTCTTCCGCAAAAATTCAACGAATATCCGTCATGAAGGGATGGCATACATTCTTTGTTCCTCGATGTCTGAGAATTTATTAGGCTGTATTAAGTCACTCAATGTTTGTTTTCATCTTTTTTATCATCACAATAGCTGCTCATTAGCACCCTGTTCACTTTGTAATTTATTACTCTCCTAATTAATGTCATCTGCAATCTTAATTAGGGAGAATTTTTAGTTATTGTTTCAAATATTAACATAGTTCAGATGCAATATTGGAGATATCAGCTAGATAATAACTTCCTGACGGCTAGAAAGGCTTTAATTCACGTAGTAACTGCCATGCCAACTATGCATCATCCTCGTCATTGATCTGAAGGTCGGGTGGTACCAAATGCTTTATGGAAGTCTAAGGACACATCAATGTAAGCAGTGGTATGAACATAGCTAGCTCAGATATTTCCAGCACGGTAGCCACAGAAGCTATAAAGCTTATCAGATAGGCTGCCTCCACATTCAGATCACAATCTTTTCTGGGTTTACTAGTCTAGCTGCTGCTAAAATACTGTTGGAAGGGAAAATATTTAAACACTACCTGATACAGTACAAGATTAGCTAGTTATTGGTTGGGTGTTTTTTGTCACATTAATGAATCATAGAATCATAGAATCACAGAACGCTTTGGGTTGGAAGGGACCTGTAGAGGCCATCCAGTCCAACCCCCCTGCAGTGAGCAGGGACATCTTTAACCAGATCAGGTTGCTCACAGCCCCGTCCAACCTGACCTGGAATGTTTCCAGGGATGGGGCCTCCACCACCTCTCTGGGCAACCCCTTCCAGTGCTTCACCACCCTCAGCGGAAAACATTTCTTCCTTCTATCCAGCCTAAATCTGCCCTCCTTTAATTTAAACCCATCACCCCTTGTCCTGTCAATGAAAAATCACCTGCCACAGCTGCTGTCTGAGGACTGGGAGGGGACAGGACTGAAGGTGATGGTAGGTGAGCAAAGAGTGCAAGGTCACAACAGCAGACCATTCATATGCAGATAATTTAAAGCTGATATCCCAAACTACAGAATCATAGAATCACAGAATCATTTGGTTGGAAAAGACCTTTAAGATCATCGAGTCCAACCGTACCTGTCCACTACTAAACCATGTCCCTAAGCGCCTCGTCTGCCCGGCTTTTAAATACCTCCAGGGATGGGGACTCCACCACTTCCCTGGGCAGCCTGTTCCAGTGCTTGACAACCCTCTCCATGAAGAAGTTTTCCCTAATATCCAATCTAAACCTCCCCTGGTGCAAATTGAGGCCATTGTCTCTCGTCCTATCACTTTCTACTTGGGACAATATAAGCCTATCTGTCTGTATATCCAAGCTAACACCTTTGTCAACTCAACTCCCTGACTCACTGAAAATAAAGAACAACCTGATTTTTTTGAAACGTTTACGGTTCTCAAGCCAATGGAAATCAGGATACTTCCTATACTCAGACCTTACGTTTCAGAAGTACCCCCACATATCAAACTCACATCCATCAGGTAATTCTGGTGATTCTGGATGCAAACAAGAACTCAGTGTGAACATAATGTCTCTGTGGGTACTCATTTTCTTCAGCCCTGTGCCACCACAGGTCAAAGATTTGAAAGTGACCCCTGTAACCTCTCCAAACTTCATGAGAGAAGAAGAGAGATATCAAAGCTAATTGATGCCGAAGCATGGCCCAAAAACCCCTAACCATGATGAGCCTAGAGCTGATTCTCAGATAACAGCAGTCAAATGGCAGATTTTAGACACTGGGGGTGCAACCCTCTCCCAGGAGATGTCTCGGCAGCATTATTATGTCCTCTGTGATAAATGAAGGCAAGCATGATGCACTCCAGAGTCTTTCTTCTGAGACGTGAAGTGTCCCCTGTGTGACAGCAGGCAGTTTCTGTGCACCATGGAGGAGTTGCAGGCAAGTCCTAGTCTGCTTCCATAAGGAAAGTCCTACCGTACAATTCAGACACCTGGTACCGCTGCCGTGCGTGGCCCCACCACGTGTCTAGCCCTTTGCTAAGGTAAAGCAGACATGGGGAATATCCTCCCATCCAACCAGCGTCAGGTTTTTTTCTGCAGTTCTCCCCCTCGTGTTTTCCAGCTGATCAACATAAAGACTCTGCTCTCGGTAGCATGTGGATCCAGTGGCGTTTTCTTAGTAGGAGGTATCTTCTGCCTGTAACAACAGTTGAAAGGCAGTTTTTTTCATCCCTTGCCAGCCATTGTAGCATAGTTCATGTGGGTATGCAATATTCCCAGCATGGATACATTGAGTGATTCTTTCTAAAAGCAAAAGGACAAGATTCCTAATTGAAATAAATCCATCGAGTCAAAGGAGGTGATGCGATCCGCCATATGACGGAGTTTTCACCAGGGTGAAATTGTTAGAATCGGAGTGAAAAGGAGCTGAAAAAGTCGGGTGTCTCTCATCTTAATTGTGGATTGCAGAGTCTATGGGACAGGGACCAGCCTTGCCTGGATGTCTGCATTGTGCTGAACACAGCTGGGTACTTGCCTCCAGGTGCTATTAATGTACAAGGATGAAATAGTAATCACTTTAACAAGATAGTGTGGGAAAGAAGCCCGTTTTCCTCTAAAAACGACAAGAGCCTCCTATCTGTGCTCAGGTTGGAAAACCTGCTTATGGGGTTTTTGTTGGTTTTTTTCTTTTTTTTTTTTAACAGCCTAGTTTAATCCTTATTAAAATTCTCTCCAAAAAGTTGGAAGTATTAATTTCATTTCCCCCCTGCCAGGGATGACATTTATCCCTTGGCAAGTCTGAAAACCTCAGGCAGTTCTAATGAGGGGTACATTTTAGTTTCATGCAATGAGAGAGGCATTATGTTGTGGTCCATTTCAAGACAGACTTGTTTTCAAGCTTTCTAAAGCAGAATTAATCAATAATTACAGCCATCGTCAGCATGTGAGCCCCTGGAGTTTTATTTATACTCCAGTCACATTGCTCTGTGACCTAGAGCAATATACAGTAGTTTTGCCTGTTGGAAAATAAATCATATTATGTTTTTGCATGCACATATAGTTAAGGCTTATCTTCTTTAGTCATTGAAGGAACAGAAATTTCTTCTGGAATTGCCTCTTTCATCTACATTTAGTAATCTTAATACTTGGGACACAAAATGATTTCCAAGCCAGTTGGGTTTAATCCTTTGAGTTTTTAATTTTGAAAACTATATGACTATGTTAATTTGCAGAAGTGAGATTAAAATAAAAACATCTTTGTGTTTGTACTCAAAGTGCAGAGATTTCCATGCCTGAGTATCTGAATGAATAAATATGTATTCATTTAAATTTCTGATCAGGAAATTTTCCACAATGGGAAGTCTCCTTTCTGATTAACTTTCTTAAATAAGTTCAAGTGTATAGTCAGGCTCGGAGGTTGAAAGTCTTAAAGCTGCATTTCCAAACATTGAGGGGTGGGGGGCCAGGGCAGAGAAGGGAAAGCAGTTGTTTCTGCCCCAGAAAGCACCTTCAGGCTGAAAGAGAATCGGAAGAGTTGCAAGAGGTGACGAAGCCGAAAGTGAGTGACAGGTTTAAATGCTGTATCTGTTTCAAGTATAGAGAGAATTAATATGTAATGAAGGTCATTAGCGGTGGATGCCTATCTCATTCCGTTGCCAGCGATGAAGCTCGGTACTGCCTACTTTGAAACACGTTGTAGTGGGCTCCTCATGGTCATTGCCAAGGGTAAGGTTATCTGGATTGATAGATGAGTGATAATAACGGAGAAAGAGTGAGATGGCGTTGGACTTAGGCTCCAGTCCCTGAAAAATATTAAGTACTTAAGCCTACTGCAGGGGCTAGCCCTACTCCAGCATGGACAGAAGCACTGCCAGGACAGGGCCCCAAAACTGCTGCTGCAATGATTAATGGTGGCTTTCTCTGCCACAGCTGCCCTGATGACCCATGAAGAGCATGTNATCTCATTCCGTTGCCAGCGATGAAGCTCGGTACTGGCTACTTTGAAACACGTTGTAGTGGGCTCCTCATGGTCATTGCCAAGGGTAAGGTTATCTGGATTGATAGATGAGTGATAATAACGGAGAAAGAGTGAGATGGCGTTGGACTTAGGCTCCAGTCCCTGAAAAATATTAAGTACTTAAGCCTACTGCAGGGGCTAGCCCTACTCCAGCATGGACAGAAGCACTGCCAGGACAGGGCCCCAAAACTGCTGCTGCAATGATTAATGGTGGCTTTCTCTGCCACAGCTGCCCTGATGACCCATGAAGAGCATGTCACGAATCCTGATTTAGGATCCTGCCAACTACGCCAATTAGTTACGAATGAGCGGAATGCACCTCACTCAAAAGAGAGAAGCAGCAATATGTTTTATTGAGGTAGAATAATAATTTGACAGGGTTCAATAAATGCGATGGAATTTAACAAAGTTTAACAGCGGTTTACCAAGGTTCAATACGTTTGACGGCAAGGTTCACTTTATTAATTACTGCATGGAAGAAACATACGAAGGAAAATTGAGTTAGAATCGAGTTAGAATGATTGACAGAGATCGAAGATGCAAAGGGTAAAGACCCTCCTGTTGAGTCACGAGGTTCAGAGTGGACCCCCTTGCTTTCTAAACTCCTGATGGAGCTTAGGTGTGGCCAGGTCCAATCTTAGTCTCATACTTGGGCAATGGTTTACATCTAATGGAATTATCTGTACAAAGTTTATAGTAATTAGTATTTGATAGCTACATGGATTAGTAATGTTTCATTGGTATTAATTCAGCATGCTATCAGTAACTTGCCAAAGACCTCCTGTTGGTAAAAGGTCTCTCTGCGTTGAGGAGCAACCTTGAAAGGTTTTCCAGCTCAAGGGGAGATCACCGCCATGCAGCCACGCTGCCTGGCAGCGAGAGCTCAAAGAAGGCTCACTTAGGCTCTTATATTTATGGAATAAAGTGGTTGGCTCGTAGTCAGATTACATGCAGTGGTAAAGGTATGCATGAGACTCCTTGTACCCACAACTTCTTCGTTCCTTGATAAACGAGTCTCGGAAAAGCCACCTGCTATTCACGTGTTAATCACACGATCGGTGTTCCAAGCCCATCTGCATCGACGCTCACTGTGTCACTCTGCTCCTTTGTGGGTTTTTAGAGAACAGATTGCAACTGGAGGAGTTCTTGCCCCGGCTACGGCTCAGGCCTCTACATCCTTTGGAGCCTGTACCACACTATTGCTAGTTTGGTTAAGGGGTTGAGTGCATTCGTCACAGAGCAGAGCACCGGTTATGTTTGCTTTTTTGCAGCACCAATATTCTGGTGGAGCTGAAGGAGAAGAGGGAAACTGTCAGGGAGCTCTTTCCTGAATACGGGAGATATCAGAGGAAAAATACTGATGTCTGAAAGCAGCTGCTCCAGGTGGCTTCTTGACAGCTCAGCCAAGCATGTTGAGGTCTCTTACCTTTTAAAAAGAAACATCGAGTGCTCCTTTTCTGTCTGATGACTTGTGCATTCTCCATAGATTTGGCCTTCTGTGGAGGGAGTGCTTTTCTGTAGTATGAGTGAAATTGGGTGGCCCAGCAAGGACTGTGATCTCCATCCTATACTGGTAGTATTTCATGATCCTGTATCATGACCTCATTGTACAGGCTACTGCTTCCATCTCTACGTTGACCCTCCCACTATGAAGCCAGGACTAACCATAGCCTCTGACGTTGAGGCTTTTTCACACTATGTGTAGAGTCTTCCAAACACCAGCTGCATGGGAGCTGGGGTAGATGTGTCCACATAATTCCCCAGGTGACTCATTGGGGTCTGCGTCAGCAGCCTGGGGCACCCGCTGATTCCTGGTGGGGAGGACTGTGGTTTTCAGGGCAGAGACGGCTCCTGCAGAAGGATCTGAAAGAGACAGGGAGGTTTTGCCACGCATAAGTGACATGGGGGAACACATACAGGTAGACAGACAGGCATCCAAACCCAAATGAGATCAAAGATGGAAAGATGCAAACAACTGCATCTGCAGAGATACGTCCCAGCAGAGGTATGTCCCAGAAGAGACAGCTGGTGAGAAGGAGTCATTTGCAGAGCACTCTGTTTTCCTTTAAAAGGTCTCAGGTTGACAGTGGTTAGCAAACTGTCTGCAATGTCACAGCAAGATACACGACTTCCTGACGGCTTAAAGAGGCTATGAATAAACTCAGGCTGCAGATTACGAAGAGGATGGTAACACCAGGAGCAGTGAGGCTCTTGAACAGCTTCCCAGCGACACCACCAGTGAGAGCAAAATCGAAGCACCTTTGAAATGCAATATGACCAATTTATGATCTCAATGGCTCACCACCTGGGACTTCAAGGGACCTTATGTGGGCTTTGAAGGTCCTTGCACCCACTCTGCTCTTCCCAGTCCTCTGCAACCGGGCTCATGAGCCTGCACCCATGCGAGTCCTACAGCGAGCAACCAGTCTGATGGGGACCCGCAGGGTGTTTACATCAGGGGTGTGCAGCTCGTACGCTACATTTAAGTGGAAAGCCCTGCTGCAGGGTGCTCATCTCCGAGATGAGCAGCTGCGCATCATGGAAGGCTCCCTTTGAGGCCACCAGCACGATGCATTAATGCAATCACAGGCCCCACAAGGACGGCACGAAGACCACCACTTTTTAAAATTTCAATCTTTATTGTTATTCTTATTACTGTTATTTATTATTTTAGATGTGTAGTTCTCCCCCAGATAACCCCCAAAAAGCAAGAAGCAAACCAAACCCAAAATGCCAAGTCAGAAACTCAGGTTTTTTAACCGAGAAAAGTATTTTTCTGCACTGAAAAATCTGTTGCTTTGTAACTAATTCCCTTGAAAACAAAATATGCTGTTATGGTGTTTGAATAAAAGATGTGAAATCTGGCCCTAAACCAATTCCACATGGGTAGTTAAGATGATACTAAAGTCTAAAACCAAGCAAATTTGATAGGAAGGCTGTAGACCCTCCTCTTTACAGGTCTTAAATCAATGTGTCACTATTTGAAGCTTTGGAGCTCCCCGTCAGCTCTCTTCAGGTGAACCCTTGGTCCGTGATAAACCTGCTGCAAAGGAGTTTTTAACTTTTTTAGAGAGGTGGAGTTTACAAGCTTGGGGATCATTGTTTTCCTTTGTTTTTAAGAAGGAGCCTTCAAGGAGGGCAAGTAAATTTTCACATTTGACAATATGAATAGCGGGATTTGCTATAATTCTCACCTAATCTGGGCTATGCACAATCATTAATGCTATCACAAAATGCCTTGATTTAATATAACTTATGAAAAGAAGCTTAGTTATTGATATAAGGTTTTTTTTCAGTAGATGAAAGCCTTCTGTTCTTCAGGAATATTGCTACATAAAAGTTAATGTGGACTAGATGATTCAATATCCTACAGCAAGTGTAGGAGCAAACAATGCCTAAATATTTAAAAAGCAGGAAGATAAGAATACCAAAGCACACTAATACGGTATGCACATATCCCACATCTCTGATCCGTATTCTTTAAGCCTATAAAAATAGCTATGAATACTTTTATTTACCAATTTAAGAGAGAGCTTCATAAAAACTGATTTAACCGCTAAATGCTGAATGAAAATCTTTGTAGGGGTTATATTTAGAAACTCATATTTATATTCAAGCAAAGACCCAAATTCCTCTTCTCTATGCTCTCAAAAAAAAAAAAAAATTAAAAGAAAGAAGTCTGCTGTATGTTTTCAAGTGCCTGGAGAGTAACTGGGGGTAGATGATACAGGGTCTTTCCTGCAGGGTCTCTGCCTCCCCTGGCAGCACTAGAGGAAGCTTGTACATCTGATACCCCTGTTACCACTTTATTCCTCAGCATCTTCCAAGTCGTCGTAATTTATCACAATGGGCAGACGGAGCATGAGTAAAAGGGATATTTCTTATGCTGCGTTGATCCTGCCCTTGGAATCATAGAATCATAGAATCATTTGGTCGGAAAAGACCTTTAAGATCATTGAGTCCAACCTTACACTGGCTAAGAAGGAAAACCAAGTTTTTACTCAAAGAACAAGCTTGGGCTATGGCACTGAACTGAGACGCAAAGAGCCGAGCAAGTGCAATAGGTTTTCCACCTGCATGACCTCTGGAAAGTCACTTATTTTCTCTCTGCCTTCACCACCCGTCGGCAAATGGAGGTGACATTAATTCCTACATCTCTTCTGCGGGTCTGATTTGTCTATTAACACAGCACTGCTGGGTTACCCATACAGTACACAGCACTGTCGGGAATGGCTCTGCGTTTAACCCCATACCTGCCGCTGAACTCAAAAAAACCATCAGTAACAAGATCCTGCTTGGCCCATATGGCAAGGCGGTTGCCCAAATAAGAAGACCATACCTAAGACAAGACCTGGGAGACAGAAGTTCTGCCAACTTCTGAAGCTGCGGTTTTTCTAGCTGTAGTAACGGTGCTGTTGCTGGGTTTGATGGGAGCACGTAGCCTGCGTAGCAGATCGTGCGCTGGCAGGGAGTGGTGGGGCATAGGCACCCACATGCCTGAACACCGTGTTCTCCCTATGGAGAGGAGCTAATTCAGCACGGGAAGGGGAGTCTCAGGATTGCTTGGCTGGCTCTCAGTAACGTGCAGGGCCCTTTAAATCAATGCATTTTGATAAATACCTGTTTACTTGCACAGCCAGGAAAGGTAGGAGTGCCTCTGTAGCTACAACAAATCAAAGAGCTGTAACAAATCCAAGCCTGCTCATCTCTGTGAAACCAAAATTACAGAACGACGAGCTGGGTGTCTGCCTCCACCCTGGCCCTCGAAGAACCACCATCGGGTGGTTTCTGTTGTGGCTGCTTGCAAGGCTGGGAGAGGAGGCAGTGGTTGTTGCAACACACCTTGGACAGGACTAGCAGCTCACACCTGAGCTTCCCCCTGGAGCAGGGCACCCAGCCCAGGGAAGACCCTGTGCCCTCTCCCAGCATTGCAAGAAGCCCAGGAGGGCACTCTCAGAAGGCTCAAAATTTGGTCATCTCAATTGCATTGGCAGTCGGGAGCAAATCCGACACATCCCAGGCAAATCTTAGCTCTGCTTTAAACAGGTGCTGCTTTTAAGGATACACGTTTCATCCTAATCAATGTGACAGCTGCATATTTCATGAAGTATATTGGCAAAAGCTTCTAAAGGAAAAAAATGTTAAATGAGGTTTCTGAGAAGTGCAATTTTTACATTTCCCTTCCAACACACTTACTTAGTGACCAGAATACCTTTGGAAACTATTGAATGTTTACAGTTCCCGTCTACCACACTGGTGGTTCTGATACAAAAATTCGCGGATACCATCCTTCAAAGTCCGAACCTCCCCGTAAGAGGAAAAGGAGTATTCAGAAAGTTCCCGAAATAAAACTCCATAGCAACAAAGTTACTATGAAGCAGGCATCCTTTATTACAGCACTGGGCAGCGCTGGGGATTGTTCCACCATGGGTGCTCCAGTGATTTGGTAAACTTCCAAAGATTATATGCTATAAAGTCATACATAGTCATAGGATTTCCGAGAATTCATCTACATAAACATGAGACTTCCTGGAACTCATTAACATATGCAAATGTTCAATCCGCATGCGTAGTCGTCCTCTTTGGTGGTCTTCGGGGGTCCTCCGGTGGTCTCCGATGGTCTTCCTGACCTGTCCACTAGTTGAACTTGGGGTCTCCTTTGCCCATATATAGTCATTGAATTGGCTCATCGGTCCTTCGGCCTCGGACTGTTACAAGGGGTTGGTTTAAACTGGTTCCTCGAGTGCTTATCTCGGCACTGGTGTCCTGAGTCTGTGTTATCAGCGATTTACATAGGAAGCCTAACGAGCTTATTCAAAGTCTGTTTAACTAAAGCTGTCCTTGCAGGGGAAGAAAACACAAGAGAAGAAGGATGCTCACAGTAAGGTCTGAGTCGGGGATTGCCGGGGTTTAGCCCTTTCAGTTCCTTGAATCTTTGAGAGACAAAAAGTCCTGCTTTGGAAAATGAGTCCAAATCACTTACTTAAAAACCAGATGCTTGTAAACAATACTTAGCACTTTTACTCTGCTTCCCTGAGCTGTAAGTTGATCATGAGGTTTGGCAAATGAACCGTATAGGACACATTTCATCTCAGAAATGTTCTCAAGAATGAAGTCACAAAGAAGTGAATGAGGGTCATTTATAAGAAAATACTGCTGCTCCTAATGTGGGCTATTTGAATTAAAAAAGATCAAAAGAAAGGAAACATTCTGAATTTTTGGTGGGTGGTTTTTTTTAAATGTAGTGGGATTTTTTTTCTTTTTTTTGTTACCTTTTGATGTTGGATTATTTTCTTCTGGCCAATGTCCTTATTTAGTCAAAGATAATTTCGACATTGCTACCTCTCATTTCCTGAATTGCAAAATCGAATGCAAAGTTGTGTCTTGATAAGTGAAATGCCATCAGAGGTGGTGAGGGAGTTGCTTGGGAGCAGGCAGAGCTCGTCATTGCCAAATTCTCCTCTCTGCGAGTTGTTGCACCGTGCCTTGCTATTCTGATGAAAATCAATTTAATGATGTGGTGGGCAATCATCTGTCTGCAGAGGAGGGCACAGTGGTGACCGCTGGTGTGCACATATAACTCCAGCACACAGAGCTACCAGAGATCCTTGGGCCAGGGCTCAAGCTGATAAGTATTGGTATATCTCCGTTACAGTCAGCTGAGCCCCTGCTCCCCTGTCTTCTGGTTAAACCATCCACGCCCCTGGTTTTGCAGTACTGTAATTAGGAGATTTGCTTCACCGATGCTTCATCCAGGTCAGAAATGCAGCACCTGGTGCTGGCTCAGTTGCTGTTGCACACAGTGTTGTTAAGGGGCGATCAGCAGCAGAGCAAAACCCCTGAGATTGCCTCCTAAGAGGCTTTAAGTACCGAGTCATTAAAAAAGGCTTGGTTTCGTTAAAGAGAGCTGTGAAATGCTCCTCTCTTTTTATTGTTGCTATTTTTAGTTGATAGGTGATCTGGTTAAGCTCCAGAAGCCTATATATCTTGGAAATATTTAACAAGAAGCAATCAAGTCTGGAGTAGCAAACTTTATTTCCAGCAGTCTGTTCTGGTGCCAGTGGAGGTTTCAGCCCTCAGCTACAATTCCTCAAAATAATGATGTGATGACTCACCACATGGATGCATGGCAATGAACCCTTAAAACAATCATTAAGAAATTCCTCCCTAGTAGTTGGATGGATGGTGGCTAGTGGTGGTTGAGTTAAGAGGAAATTTTCAAATAGATTCAAAAGAAAACAACTGGAAAGAAGAAAGGAGTAAGCATTTCTCTATTCCCAAGAAAGCTCTAACAAGAATAAATAGTTTTCAGTTGCTGGAAGGAAGATTTGGGCTAGGCATTGGGAAAAACTTTCTGGTGTGAAGTTGAGTGGTGGAAGAGATGGGTGGAGGTTGTCGCTTCTCTATGCTGGAGGTTGGAGCACGAGTTAGATGCATATCTGTCAGAAAAGGGTTATCTATGACCCTTTCTTGAACTAAAGGGGCAGATTACATGACTTCTGTTTGGGTTTGTGATACAGGATAAAATCACAAGATCATGGGACTCTGGGTTCTCCTTTGCTGATTCATCTGGAGATTTTCCTTAAATCTTGAGCCTTTAAGTGCGATTTGGGATTTCCGAGACTTTTGAAAGCACAACGTCTGTCTGAGATGAAAACAAAATAGTCTCCCTTTGATCAAAACAGAGAAAGATTTCATTATTCGTATTTCTTACACCAAAACTGTCACCACGTATTGTCTCCAGGATGAGCTGAAAAGCCTGGAGACCTTGAAGGCACGTTTTCAAAACACCTCTCAGTGCGCATAACTATTCCACCCCAGCCTTTGCATGCACTAATACGGACCATGTGGTTCGAGCCCTTGGGGTACGTATTCCAATCGCTTTTTGCTTTGACAATCAGCCGATAAAACTCCCTGATTGCTGGTTACAAGTCCTTTCCTATTAACAGAAATGTTGTCACCCGGCTCCCTTCATTGTGCTCGGCCGTGGAAATACAGAACTGTATTTCAGATCCCAGTGATTTTGTGTGTTGCGTGCTCGTGTTCGAACAATGCTATCACTCTGCTCATCCGTTTTGGGTGTCACCGGAGACCATAACTCATCTTTACAGAGCGCTCATCCTTGTATTTTTTTTTTTTTTTCCTGAAAAGCTTGCCCTTTTTTTGGCTCAAAGGCTACATTGCCTTACAGTTTTTGATGCCAGCTGGAGCAGGTATTCATTCCCAAACATCTGACAACTGTGCTCTACTGTCAGAATATATTACTCAGGAGCTGAAATAGCTGTTGCAATGTGGATTTAAGCAGAGGGATCCCAGGCAGTTGAAGCAGGACTCTTTGCCCACCACTGCACATCTCCGTGGCAGTCACACTCAGCTCTCCTCTTGCTCACAGGAGTGAAAAAGGTGCCCTGGGGACAATTCATCATGCTTTTGGATGAAGGGACTCCACCAAAAATGCCTGTTTCTCTCTGTAGATTGTGAAGGGAGCCTTGATAATTAGCTCAGGATGCCAGCATCCGCATTTCTTATAAGTGAATCCCACCCTAAGCATCTATCTTACTAATAGAAGTACTTGTTAAATGACGCCAAATGGCACCACCCCAGTGCACGTAGGTATATAAAGTAGCTGGTGATGGGCAGGCGGAGGAAGGGGATGGAGACAGTGGGTTGCTTTTAATCCTAGTGATGGTTTTTCTTTGGTTGATGTGTCCGAGGCATTTTGGGCAGCTTTAGCCTTAGTGTAAATCAGTGTCACTTCTTTGCAGTCAGTGGATCTACTCTGATTTATGCCGATGGAGGAACCGGTCCTACATGTCTAAAGAAACAGGACAGGAAACCTCATCCGTCAAATCTTCTGGAAGATTTTAAGTACTTGTTCTCCTGGCCAAACCCATGACATGGGCTTTCTCTGCTGCTGCCCATTGCCACGGCAATGCTCAAAGACTCTCTGCAGGGTGAGTGAGAAGGCTTTCCAGCACTTCTGGGCTTTGAATCCCACCCTGGGGCCAGCCTAGGTGTTACAAGCCCTGGAGGATGTCTCTACTGCGAGGCCACTAATTTTTTTAATTATGATTCTGCAGTGGAGCTTCCCAGGTAGGTAGGCTTTTTCATTTTGCATTTTTGTCTGGTTTAACGTATAGAGCGGTGGCTCACCTGTAAGGGCTGTAAGGTATACACAGGCTGCGACAAAATTACCCAGATCAGTGAGTGTTGTCAAGCTGACTCCAAAAAAGCCAAATGGACCATGATGGGGCTGGGAACGCAGCTAAAAACAAGCATTAATTCAAAGGCCTAATTCTAAGCATCTAAGTTAAAGTACTTTACTAAATTTTGGCATTGATACTAATATGTAGATAAATTATGAATGCATGTGTGTGTGCGTGCACATTTGCATGCATATGCCTTTTATTTACCCATCACATTATAGAAATCTACAAATAATCAAGTCACACAGATGGCAATGTTCATTGGATGGAAATGGTTTATTTTATTTGCCATATAATAAAGAATTAATAATATTACAGTCACTTGTATTTGAAAAGCAATCAAGATCAGATGTCATCTGTACGTTGTTGCTTTAAGTAGGCTAGGCAGAGTTTAAATTAGACTCCAGCTACACACAAAGACTATTTCAATTAGAGAAATCTCTTGTGATCTAATATTCTTAGCTTTAAAGTCATGCTGCATAAATATTGTTTTTACATATTTAATAACGCTATTTCATAATCAGGAAAGCAATGCATATATCTAAAATATGGGCATTTAAAGAGCTGCTGACATGACATGGGAAACTTTGAAGAAGATTCTACTTGGGAATTAATTCAGCTTGGGGCAAAATTCAGAAATAATATTTAAGTGCAGGGAGCTGAATACATTATACATTCCCACACAGGTCTGAAACAAAAGCCCAGTTTGCTCCGCCACTTATTTTAAGCTTAAGAGCGTATTTCTATGTGGTGAATTCACATTCATACTGTTACAAAACATTCCCGAGTACCGTACTGAATCAACAACTAAAGTGAAATTTAAAAGAAAAGACGAGGTCCAGACAATGTAACGGAGGATAAACAGTAATTGGTAGGGGATTTTTATTTAAGTCCTGCATAGAGAGCCCTTTGGGAGACCCAGTGAGGATGTCACCACGCAATTTAGCACCATGAAAAACACAGTGGTAGGAATCAGCCAGCTAGGTGAAAGATGCCATAAAATTTGAAGGTGTCAATTTGTTACATTTCAATGGCTTTTGAAGATTTGTTGTTATTGATATTGCCGTTGTTATCGCTATTTTATTGTTATCGTTACTGTTAACATTATTATTATCATTATTATTTATATTAATTATTATTAATTAATAATAATAATAATAATAATGTGTGTGTGGCCTCATTTAATACACTAGTAGCAGTAGGGGAAAAAAGGATGGGTACGAATGGACTGAAAACCTGCAGGACTGGCTGAGTACAAAGCTCTGGTCCAGCTCATGTGCAAACACCAAACTCTTTCAGATGATGATATTGGCAAACCTGGAGATATGGAGCGAAACACGGTGGCCTGGAGAGGCGTTTGGTGTCGAGGACGTTCACCTTGGCTCAGTTGCGTGATGCTTACACAGTCATCAGCTGGACCGTGCTGGGGTGCAAGAAGCCTGGCCACAGCTTTGCTAAACCGCGACAGCTCCTGAGACTGGCCAAGGACGGAGGGAGCAACAAGGGCCATGATGCTGACCACCCCAATCAGCCCCACGACCTTGAGCATAAAGATTCCTGGAAATACAGACATGTTTTTACCATGAGGAGACTTTGTGCTGAGTCTGCACAGCTGCTTTTTCCTTCCAGGTGACTCTGTTTCCAAATATTTACCACTTCATGCCCTTTTTTTTTACCCCAGACTGTAGGAGTAGGCATTGAGTGGGCAATATAGTTTCATCTTGATCATCATTGGAAGTGTCAGATTTTTATCCCATTTCCAATGTTTTAAGAGCACAGGTATCTAATATTATAGTGGGTTCATTCAACAAGAGAAAAATACAAGTTTTTTTCCTTGGAAGCTGACACTGGAATTATTTAAATGATATCTAACAGACACATTTTTGATTATGTGAATCATTACTTTTTAGAACAAATGTGGTGGGCTGTAATGGTCAGTAGCTGTAAATCAAGAAAGAATTTCTGATCTAAAAATATTCTTGGTTCACCTCAAAAATATTAAGGTTTACTGAGAAGCTGCCAGAAGGATGCTCATCGCCTCTCATGCAGGAAAGGGGGCTGTGTGACCAGGAGGGCTCTGCACCTGTAACATCTATGAAATCAGAAAAAAAAAAACAAAACAACCATGCTAGAAGCTGGAATTCATCTTCTGAGTTAATAACATGATATCATTTATCAAGAACAATACATCGCAGTGTAATGGTGTGCTGTTTGTCTTTGGTTTAAACAAGCCATTAAGATAAACCTAAAGAGAAACAGCGGCTACTTAATTAGGATAAGAGTCTCACATTGAACACAGATTAAGTAAACAACCCGGCTTGTTGGCGTGGGCAATTAGTAACAGACTGCTGACCCTCGTGACTCGGGTGAAGCCTTTTCTCCCAGCGAAATGAGATTCGTAATCCCTCTGCAGTCCTGATTTGCCAAGTCCTCTAGTCAAACGCATCATTAATTTAAGAATAGTTTAAATGAGGATGTTGGCGTAATTAATTCCTGATGTATTCATAATCTGGGCTGAAGTGAGTGGTAACGCGTGAGTCTGGGTCGATTACACAGTTAAACTGGGCGACGGAGTGAGCCAAAATCACTTCCATCAGCCGGAGTCTTCGCTCAGATGCTCTCAAGCCACCCGTACTTATTCATTTTAGTGGTAAGGTGGGCAGAGCATCACGGACCAAGGGTTCACCTGAAGAGAGCTGACGGGGAGCTCCAAAGCTTCAAATAGTGACACATTGATTTAAGACCTGTAAAGAGGAGGGTCTACAGCCTTCCTATCAAATTTGCTTGGGTTTAGACTTTAGTATCATCTTAACTACCCATGTGGAATTGGTTTAGGGCCAGATTTCACATCTTTTATTCAAACACCATAACAGCATATTTTGTTTTCAAGGGAATTAGTTACAAAACAACAGATTTTTCAGTGCAGAAAAATACTTTTCTCGGTTAAAAAGCCTGAGTTTCTGACTTGGCATTTTGGGTTTGGTTTGCTTCTTGCTTTTTGGGGGTTATCTGGGGGAGAACTACACATCTAAAATAATAAATAACAGTAATAAGAATAACAATAAAGATTGAAATTTTAAAAAGTGGTGGTCCTCGTGCCGTCCTTGTGGGGCCTGTGATTGCATTAATGCATCGTGCTGGTGGCCTCAAAGGGAGCCTTCCACGACGTGCAGCTGCTCATCTCGGAGTCTCCTGGAGGGAGAAAGCAGTGAGTGCTCCACGTACTCTGTCCCACCCAGCGCATCAATAGCGCGGCGGCTCACAAATCTGGGAGGGAATGGGGTCACCTTTTCAACACAACCTTTTAAAGTAAATATTTCCATCCATCCCAAGACGTGCAGAACACCAGGTTTAGGAACTTTGTCGCAGAAGTTGGAATTTCTATAGATATCCGTAGCCCTACAAAGTGTATGCATGTGGAAACATGCGTGCAAGCTTAATTATAAATGATTCTGCCTCTTCCTTAGCACCTACACTTCCTCTCACGTGGGTGAAGTTATAGACCAAAATGTACATCACGTCTTCTGTCACATCTGTCTTATCACTTATAATTTCACCACGTAGAATCATAAACCACAATTTTTGAAGCAGATATATAAATGTCATAACTCTCCTGAACATCCTATGTGTGATGGCTTCCATTCCCTTATTTTCAGCGTCGTACACAGTAGTTTTTATTACAGGTCACACTGTACAGGCACGCTGCTGTGGGGGAAACAAAAGGCTACTCAAAGGAGATAGGCAGTTCATATATTTTCATTGTTTATTAAGCTGGACAGAAAAATCAATTTTAATGAACATTTTCAAAGCATTTCTAGTGCATGAGGTAAGAAAGGGTTAGTAACAGGAGTCGGCAGATGTGAAATGACAGACACATTTTCTCTAAATAATTATACAGATGCTAGATAAACCACCATCTATCTATCTATAACAAATATTTTGCCATGGGTTTCTATATACTGGATACTCCAGTAGGGGTGGTTTATCACTGGAAAAAAAAAAGGCGTATGAGACTGAACAGCTTGCACAGTAAAGTTCCTTATGCGCCATGGATGGAAAAAGCAATTTAAACTAGACAACTATAAAATGAGAGTTGTGAGACAGCGCTTTGAGAAACAGCCATCTTTAGTTTTGTTTTCATCTGGAACTTCCTAAAACATCTTGTTGCTGCCTTTTCTCTTTGTCAGGATTGAAGCATTGTGAGAACTGCTATGCCGCGGAATTCATTAAGCAATAGTTTCAAAGCGGGATTTAACTTGGATCCATCTGTGTCTGCTGCCTTTCCCTTTTTTTACAAAATAACACAATTTTGAGTTTTACATATGTCTGAAAATACTTTGAATTTCTTTTTTTTTTTTTTCTTTAACATTTTGGACTTCTACCATTAAACAGCAGCAGCCTCAGAGGATCAGATCCCCTAATAGAGGGATAATGGAAGTAGAGCAAAAGGCTTCTTATCACCCTAATCAGAAAAACTTTTATGTGAGACTCTCTAAAGAGCCTGTGACAGCCCAAACCTCAGATCCTGTTAGGAACTGAGCGCCAGACACTCAGCTCCATTGAAATGATGGTAAGATAATGGTTGTTTTTAATTTTGAAAATTATAGTTGTTGAAGTCGTTATGGCCTTCCAAATCTTTGCATCTCCTCAGCTGCCTGATGTCGATATTAATGGACTTGCCTGCAGCCCAATACTCTGCAGGACAGCAGGGAAGGGGATCTTCCCTGTAACCGAAATTAGTAGCATTTTAACAATTCATTGATGTCTGCATTAAAGAAATATCAACATTGTGGAATGGTCCCCTAAAGAGAAGGGTGAGATGGGTTTGTGCCCAGCTCTCGCCGCCAATCAGTGCCTGCTGCCCTCATCATTTGGAAACAGAGACAGAAACCCATGAGATGAAGGACCTGCTGTCAAGGCTGGGGTACCTGTTGATGGCTTTTTAGGGTAACCCACTGACCGGTCGGGCACCTGAGGAGCTGGAAATTTGGCCATTTTCCCTGCTAAGCGCATCACCGGCCACTGCAGCTGCAGGCACAGGCACCCCAGCGAGCACAGGGACTGCTGAACTCAACCATCTTCCTATCATTTTTCTGTAAATCAGTGTTTTCGACAACAGGAGTCAGAAGACACGGTAAATACAAGGGCTAGATGGGGTTCAAGACTCACAGCCCTCAGATAAGCAGTTTATGAACTTTCCCATGGACTTGCAGCCCGAAATATGGTCCATTGGCATTGCAGTGACAACCACATATCGCATTGATCATAGAATCATAGAATCATTAAGGTTGGAAAAGACCCCTAGGATCATCTAGTCCAACCGTCAACCCAACACCACCATGCCTACTAAACCACGTCCCAAAGTACCACGTCTACACGTTTTTTTAATACCTCCAGGGATGGGGACTCCACCACCTCTCTGGGCAGCCTGTGCCAATGCTTGATGTATCAACCTGTGGTCTCAAGAAATGTCTGGACCTATCATGGCCTGTGATAATTTCAGTTTGGTTTAGCTGTGGCAGCAATTGTCAAACGGTCACAGAATTATTGGCAAAATATGGTTTAGGTTTAATTTAACTTCATGTAATTCTGTAGTGTGATGCCTGCTGTTAATAGGTAGCAATATGCAGTTATTCTGCAAGGAGTGAACTACCTATGGCCCCTGGATCTGACCACAATTTTTTATCTTCCCATGAAGTCTGGCACAGTGACTAGGACAGGGGTAGCCCCAGGGATAGCTGAAGTCAGTGGGAAGTCCCAGATCCCCAGTGTTCGGCTCTTGTAGCACCCTCAGCTGCCTTGAAGCACAAAGACAGCAAAGTCCCACTAAGTTTTCTTTAAGTTTTCAGTTGTTATTTCATAGCGCAGGAAATTGCTGTTCAACCTCGAGAGAGGGGATTATTATGTGAACCCTCAAACCAAGCAGAGAGCACTAAAAAGTTATTGGGAAAATAATTTGTTCTCTAATGTAAAAAATTGAGAAAGTGCAGAGGCAACAAGAAAGGAATTAAAACAACTTAGCCAACACCCATTCACACACACAAAAAAATAAAAATAAAAATCCTGAAAGCAGGGTACAACAGAGCTGTTATATTGACAGGGAATCATTCCCCAGCCCTAATCCAGCATCTGTTATCTCTAAAAACATACTGCAATGAATTCCCTGTGCTCTGGAGGAAACTGTGATTTGAAAAATACCACTAGTAATTGATTCCACAAATGAACCGCTAATCCAAGAGTCCTGATTATGATTAGTCTGCTAATCAATTTATTTGATAGAAAGCTTTTTAAATTTTCCAAATTACAGTTCAGCTCTTTTCTCTCTCTTTTTCACTTGTTTCATCTAATTAACTGTTTTTCCTAGCAGTGAAAAGCAAGATCTTCCTTTCTTAATTGCCTCTTGACCCTTTCTCACTCTCCAATGTGGTTGCCTTTAGAGGTTCTTCATCATGAGAAAATTAAAATGCTATCAATGAATTAAAAATATTGTTTGGCCCAGAGGACACTTCCCAGCATGTCTGTGAATCCTTCGGAGTTATATTTACACAGCTTTGCTGGGGGAAGTCTGGCTCCCCAGTACACTGGATTGCCCTTCAGTTAATACATGCAGATGAGCAACCTCCCCGGTGACTCTGCAAAAACTCGTTCGGTAATTGCTGATTGCAACACCAGCAACGCCAAGTCTTGCGGTGTATGAGTGAGCTGTGCTGCCACTGGAGCAGCGCAGATGTCCCTAGGTAGGTGAGGACACGCTGGGAAGATGTCTCAGCAGGCTGGAGGGCTGACCTCAGACATGGGGGGTGTGCGCTGGAGAGCTGGGGCAGCAAGGAGGAGTGCCTCGGGAAAGTATGCGGAAAGAGAAGAAAAAACAAAGCACAGTGCATAGCTGGCGCATCCATGTCTGAGGACCGATGGTCGCTCTCAACTTCAGCCTTCACCAGACGGGTGCATTTCCAGAGTGCGTTAAGGCTTTCCTTGCTGTTCCTCAAGGTGAGGTTTCTGAAGCGACGTGTTATGAGAAGTTAGGAAACAACTGTCTTCTTAGAGACTGTCCATATTACAACATCCTCTCTACTTGTCCATGGTTAAGGGTTAGCTATGAATCACAAATGCAAAGGAATAAAAGAAAAAAGAAAAGCAAACCTCTACCTGGGCTGCTGATGCTTGGGATGAGAGGACAGGACTGGATAATTCTCTTTTTCCTTCCTCTCACGAAGCATCCAGGCTGGAGAGCTAAATGTGTGGATGGAGAGGTGGGGCTTGCCTGTACTAGACTTTCAGTCACTTCTCTGTGTGTACAAAACCTGGTGTTACATCCATGAAGAGCAGCATGAACTCCTACTCTTTTGCCGTCCGGCCCCAGGCAGTACACACAAGCATTTCTGACCTTTCCAGCCATCACCTCTGGTTCACGGGCGAGACTACGGCCGGTCTTGCTTCAGCATTTCCTACCCAGCTACTGCTCCCAGCACCAACAGACTGCAGCTCCAGTCTCTTAGTGCCGTGTCTTTACCCATCGCCGTCTCTTGAATTTGCACCACCTGCATCTGTAGCACTAAGCCTATGGAATATATATTGTCTTCTCAGATGTCTCTTCTCATTATTTCGTCAAAACACTTTGATTCTGAGCAGAACGCAGAAGGCTGCGCTCAGCTATTCGGAGCCCACATCCTCTCCGAGAGAAACTTTATGTCTGTGAATACAGAATCATAGAATCATTTAGGTTGGAAAAGACCCTTAAGACCACCGAGTCCAACCGTTAACCTAACACCGCCAAGCCCACCACTAAACCATGTCCCCAAGGGTCACGTCTACACGTCTTTTAAATATCTCCAGGGATGGGGACTGAACCCTGAGCAGTTATCACTGTTATTGAAACCTGTCGTTATTACTTGTTATTGAAATATCTCACAACTTCCATGTGGTTTAACCATGTGATTAGGTTGCTTCTCCTCCTTCCCCTTCATCCTCATTCTCTAGAGACCAGAAGATTTCCATTCAGGCTCTCCTGAACACTGACCTCTTTGGGAATCTTTCCAGCTCTGCCCAGCCCTCCTCTGCTCTTTGTGTCGACAGAAGCATGCTTAGTCAGAAATCCTTCCTTGACTCCTGCATCTTGTGCTTTCATCCCCGTGGACAGCCTTGCTTTGCCTCGGTCTCAGCTGATCCGAAGACGGAGTCCTCAACCACAAGGCACTGCTGTGTAATTACACCACGGAGCATTGCTGCAGCTGGAATATAAGATCTTTGCCTCAAGAAGCGTTGTTCTTATGCACAGCAGCTATCCAACAGGGCTGCAATCTTTCGGTCTCAGCTTGATGTAAGTAAGCAGTGACAATCACCATGATTAAAAGGACTATAAACCCATGTGAAAACTATCTTTTATATATAAATACACTTTTTAAAATAGCAGGTTTGAACAGCCGAGCGATGCCAAGTTTATACCCATGGATTTCAGAATATTTAAAATATTCTCTTAGCGCAAAGACGAGAAGGCCATGCTGTTTTCCCCATGAATGGAGAACACACAGGCACTCACAGCTGATGACAGGCGCAGCGTTGAAGTACTCCATGACCAATTACAGCTGAATGGAAGTTGAGTTATCCGATAGCTAGAAAAACCATGTGTTGCAGCGACGTGCCAAAAGGATTTTTTTCCTGTAGCGCAGAAGCCAGTGAACCATGACGTACAGGTGAGCAAACTGAGGGCCACGCTGCATTTACACTTGCCAATCTGAGCCAGCTCTGATACTCTAGGAAGAAAATGGACTTTTAGAAAACAGTTTTCCAGCACAGATTTAAAAACAGGCACGCGGGGGGACTGTTTGCCATAGAAACAGCAATACGACTGGATGGACACCATATCCGTAGCAGCTTGCCTTCCCTTCAGCCTTGACCTGTGTTGGCAGAGCCACTGGCGGTGGCCAGGCTCACTTCTTCCCCAAGGAGTTTCTTCCTCACCCTCCAGCTCTTAGCCCTGGTTAGCATTCCTGTGGGCTAACCAACTCCAGCCTTCCCCAGGCTGGTGTGGTGGCCATCATCCCTGCTACCTTTTTGCCATGTGTGATTTTGTCCTTGAAGCCTCCTCTCTCTGCTTCTCACTGCAAGATTTTGCTAGTTTCTTCTAAGAGAAAAATGACAAAAGGAAGATTCAGGTTCACCTTTTGTTTTCTTTTCTTCAGTCACTGTTTTTCAAGCGCTTCTCATTCTTTCGTGCGCGTTTTCCTATTCTCTTCCTCCCCGTCACTGCATTGCTCTCCCATCCCCTCTCGTACAACTCCAAGGTCTCCTCTGGCTCTTCCCCTGGCAATACAAAGATTTCCTTTCTCCTATTTTAAGACAAAGCAAAGCAAAACCATTCCTCTGTGTCTGCTTGTTTTTCTAACCACCACTCTGTGTCTCTGCTTTTCCACAGCTCACTTTCTTCTCTAGTGCTTTGCCTGCGTAAACTGTAATTTCCTCGATATATACTGGTTCTAGTTGGTATTTGTGTAGATGCAAGTACAGCAGCGTTGATAGCTTTCCTGAGGCAAAGAGGTCTAAAACTGGTAGTATATGGGATACCTCCAAGTTGGGACTGATTATCTTGTCTTCGTCAGTTGGTCAATTACTTCAGCTGAACTCTGGGACTCGTTACTTTTACCATGAGAGGTTTTTGAAAAAAGATCCGGAAGGAGAAGATGCATTGAATGCATCAGTTTAGAGCACGAATGACCGATGTGTCATTTAAGATTAATCTACATGCACAAACATCTTTTAAAATTCTAGATGAGAACCACAAATTTACATTCCTCTCAGGCAACTTTCCACCCATCTACTCGTTTTCCCCTCCCCTTAGTTTCAGCTTGCAGCCAACTACTAGAGTTGCTGTAGCAAGGTACTCACCTTACGTAATGCTCTGGCAAGGTATTGGGTTTCCCATTAACATCAGGATTGAAAAGCCACTCATTGATTTAGCTTCATTACAAAGATAACGACTAGGTATTTTTCATTCAGATATTTCTAATGAAAAATGGCTTACCCATTCATTAAACTGTCAAATTCTAATGGACCCGTAGTTACAGGAATCCCACATACAACAACCCAGTCCCTGCCTGGTGTACTCGCAGGTGTACAATACAGAGGATGCCACAACAGCACACACAGCTCTCTGTGAGCTTGCTTGGATCCTGGAGCAACGGCACATTAAAGGAAAACCCTGCCAAGGCCCATATACCCTGCCTCATCCTTCTCAGACAACACATTCCGGGCCCTGTAACTGATGGGATGAGATTGTAACTGCTGTGCCGCAATCATGCTTGTTTTGCTCTAAATTAAGCTATCAGAAAAACCAAAATCAGTCTTTCCTATTATATTCAGGCCTGGAGTGGTTTGCAGAAATGTCAGGAGCCTGTCTATCACGCTGTTGCACCGGTATGTGATGGCTAAAGCCATATTCAAACACAGGCTCGAAGTAAAAGTAGCTCAAACATTAGTAACCTAGCAAGTTAGCAAATTATTTACCAAATCCCTAAGGCTGTGAGCTCCAAACATGCCCTCTGGATGAAGGGACCACGGGGTGAGTTGGGGACGGTTGCTATTGGTGTCATCAATCAAGGGTATTAGATTTCACCACCTCGCCTAAAACAGAATGGAGGGGTGGGAATCAGGTGCAATTTCTCTCCATCATTTCTCTGCAAACCTTTATTTCACTAAAAAAATAAACCCACAAAACAAAAAACCCAAGCCCACTTTCCTCTGTTGTTGTCCCTTAGACAAAGAGCTGTCCACCCGACGTTAATAACAGCCTGGATGAGCTCTGGTCTTGGTTCAACCAGTATCACTCGCAGGAAGTGCACAGAGTAATGGTTTTAATCTTTCAGGCATTTTGAAACTGTAAACCCGGTATCAGCTACTGCGCTACCTGGAGCAGAAAGTAATTTGATTTTCAATTTCTGGCCTTTGTAGCACGTTGACTAAAGAACTCTTTCCTGGGAGGAAATCCGTGTGTGTACATACAGGCCCTGACTTTATGAAGAGCAGCAGTATTTCTGCCGAAGTCACTGGAGCCAGACCAAGGCAAGGCTGGTGTTAACGAGGGGAAAACCCAGCAAAGCCTAAGGAAATGATCCAAATCCTCCATATTTCCAGATGATATTAACTGATTGAGAGACCTTAAAAGCAGTGTTTTGTGGAGAAAGTTACAATTCTTTTTTCTTTCTGTTCTTCCTTTTTTCTCCAGGTCAGTCTGTCCCTAAAGAGAAGAGGCAGACTCTCCTCCGGTCCCTCCGTGCCAACGATGGACATCCTCTGTCCTGGACATCCTCTCTCCTCATCTCTGTCATGACAGCAAATTCCCTCCTGGCCCTAAGCGTGAGGTGCTCAGGGATCTGTCATATTTTTCCAGGCAATTTTAGAAGTATTGCTATATAAAAAAAAGTAGCAAAGCATTCCAGGGAAGTGCGATTCCCCAAATAAAAACCATTCATTTCCAAGTAAGACTCTTGTTCACTTGCTCTGACCTTGTCCTTATCGCAGCCCCTCTCAGCGTAATTTCTGAACACGTGGATCGTGTTTGGTACCCAACTGCTTCTGCCTACTTTGCATGCAGTCCTTTGCACTGAATTAAATCACTTCTTACTCTGGTTTCTTTCTTCCTCACCTTTCCAGGCCTGTGCATTGCCCAGCAGCTCTTTCTCCCTCCTCAATTAACCTTATGTTATTTCTTTCCTTGGGCAAAAATACCTTATACTGCAAAACAAATGTCCCTTCTGATACTGTTTGCTCTTCTAATAATTACTTCATTAAACTTTTTTTTTTTTTCCCTTTCATTTTTTTCTTTCATTTTTATGGGATGGCCAAAAACCCCCAAAAAAGCAGCCTAGCATTATTAATTAAATGTGGCCTTAAAGAAACCCTATAAAACTCTAATAATATTTTTATGTGCAGAATTTAATTCTTATTGATTTTCAAGTAGGTTAAGTCAGTAAGCAAAAGTAAGTTGCATGGTTTTTAATATGAATTTTCTTTTCTTGCCATGATGGTGGTCCAGGAATAGAAAAGATTCTACAGGAAATGTTTTGCTGATTTCTGGGGAAAAAGAAAAAGGCACAAAAAATGCAAAGCAACAACAAACTTAAGAGTGAAGCAACGTGAAGGAAGGAAATGAAATAAATAATGATGCTGCCCAGAAAAATATGTGGGAGCAGGCACATGTAATTAAAAGCAGGAATAAGATAAGACATTGGGTTTTTATTTGACTTTAATATAAGGTTGGAGGACAGACCCAAACGTAGTAACAGAAATAAGTAAATAAACCGAAAAGAAGCTTGTTGAGAAATTAATCAAATAGTTTTATGATTTAGGGAATGATGCCATAGTATACTTTTAAGACCACTAACACTTGGTATTTCAGGCATCTGGCCCTTTATGTGCTGCAATATTTTTACTTCCATCAACACTAATATATAAACACAAGGAAAACGGCAGTAGGGTGAGATATATGTAATGATATGGATTAAGAGAAGTACACCAAGTGATATCAGCTGAGGATTCGGTGCTTGAATCATTCTCCCTATGTGCTATGTATAAATATGTATACGTGAGGACAGAGGTGATGAATAACGCCATGTATATGCATTTATGGAAAGACCTGGATGTTAACTTCACAGAGCCACAACAACTCACACCAGCTGTGCATCTGCTTGTAGTAATATATGACACCAATAAACACGTGAAATACACCAAGGCTTTTCCCTAGAGTAAGCATTTAGGGGACAGCAGCATCAGACAGCGTAAATCCACGGAGCTGTACTGACAGCGGGGAAGCTAGCTATTAAAAACTGACATTCGTTGCAGCTTATTCAAGCTTTTAAACCACGTTTCCAAGTCTGCGAGGTGGGACACATCTGGGCTCTCCAAGCTGGGAATCTTGCTTTGAAAAACCATAAGATTTCTTTAATATGGACTGGCACAGTTGTTAATCACATCATAGTGTTACTTAACTACCCACTGATTTATATACATGTACACACATACATCCATAAACATAAATATACATACACCTATTTACGTACATGTACGTTCATACACATATATATGTATCTCTACACCTGCTGGTGGGGTCTTAGCCGGTGGGGATGTTGAAAAGCTCCCACTTGGCTTCATCTACTGAGAGCTTCCCGCGTGGCTTTTCAGATCTGGGCTCGTGTTTTTGCAGCTGGGGGAACATTATAGCCTTCTTTGTGGCTATAGGTGAATGCTAAGAACAGCATTTCACTTTTAATTCGAACATGCCGTCATAAAGCGCGTGCTGGGAAAGCGTTTGCTGTGCAAGCTGATGAGTGATTAGTTATACATGGGTGTTTTTATACTTCTGAAGAGATGTTAGACAGAGTGGCTGCAACTGCATTTTGATTCGATAATTGGGTTTGAAGGACTCTTAAATCTATGAAAATGCTTTTCAGTCTTTAAAAAGGTGGTTTAAAGCCCCTTTATGTTTGATTTTGACAGCTGCTGGAATCATTGCAGTAAGAGATCAGATAATCAGCTGGGGAAGTTCTTGGGAAGTTTGATACTGTTGTTTACCAAGGAAATGCTGCCCACCAAGAGTGTCTCTTTTATATTTAGTCCGTATTACTGATTCACTATAATAAAAATGAGATTATTTTTTGTTATAGAGTCATAGAATCATAGAATGGTTTGGGTTGGAAGGGACATTTAAAGGTCATCTAGTTCATTCCCCCCTGCCATGAGCAGGGACATCTTCAACTAAACCAACCTGACCTGGACTGTTTCCAGGGATGGGGCATCTCCCACCTCTCTGGGCAACCTGTGCCAGTGCTTCACCACCCTCAGTGTAAAAAAATTTCATGAATGGGTCCAAAGCCAAAGGCCACATTGAAAAGCTTAACTGTGCCCTGGAGAGCAGCCGCGTGCCATGAATGTGTCTGGGATGGGTGGCCCAGGACAGAGCAGCTCCCAGGAGCACCAGGGCAGGGCTCAAACTTGGAGTCTGGGGCTCTGACTGCTCTCTGGGTAACTGCATCGGCTACTCTGCGCATCTCCCTGCCTCTTGGGTTAACAAGTGGCACAAGCATTTTACTTTTTTTTTGTTCATGTGTCCAGGGATATGTGCAGAAAGAACGGCTAAAAAAACTTATTTACCATAGAAATATTAGTTGGAAGGGTTGGCTTTGCCTACCTAACATTTAGTTTTAGTGTCCATAATAGCTTGTTCTTCACCAACAGCCCTTCATAACTGAAAAAAAAAAAAAGCATGTAATGGGATTAAGATATTACCACTAAAAAGATCGTTAAATAATTGGAGTTACTTATCACTGATGTTACGTACATAGGTAGTTTATTTATAGCGGACTGAGCGTGATCAGGACCCCCAGGTGTTTTGCAGTCCTGGTGCCTCCCCTCTCAGGGCTGTGAGAAGCCAGCCGTTGGAGAGCTGGTTGTTCTCCTACACTGCTTCTAGTGGAAACCATCCATTTGTGTCCCTTAGAATAAGTAAAGCTATGGATGCCAATTTGTGTGAGGAGTCACAGACACCAGGAGCCACAGGAACAACAATGAAGATACATCAGTGCACTCTTGGGTGATCATGATTATACAGCGCAGTTCCAAGGGATGGGTCAGCTGGAGAGTATCTCTCAGAGTATGTTGTATGATAGACAAATATCGAGTCTTTGGAGCTACAAATTCTCCTGATGGAGTTTTGCATATGCTTTGTACAGCGCAAACTCACGCTGGTAGTTCCGATAGGTTTTCAGCTAGAACTACAGCCCTTCCGTTACACTTTCTTATTGGAAAAAAATGGGATTCTTCTTTTTCCAAAAAGAACAGAAAATCTCCAGCCTGTGGGAGAATTAGAGCAGTAAGTCACATTGCATGACTGAAATCATTCCATCTGGTCATATTTGGACCTGTTGCCTTGGGCTGCCAGCAGTCAGGGAAGAACAGTTACGAGAAGAGCCACCAGTGTGCTGTAAACCCAAATGCAGGCAAAGAAATGTGATTTGGCTCCAAATCTTACAGGATCCGTGCCAGATCCTCAGCTGATTAAACCAGCAAAACTTCATCAGCATCCCTGACAAGAAGGATGCCTGATACACTTGAAATGAAGATGTTTGTAAAGTACCTTATGAGGGTTCCCAGAGGGTCTAGAGGCTCCACTCTGGAGAAGGAAAGATCCTGAAGGTCAACTAACGGGCCTGAGCCTTAGGGACAAACTAACCCCCCCGTCCAGGGACTTCATCTGAGAGATAGAGACCGGTCACCCCCCAGTGACCTCCAGGAAAGAGCTGAGCAGGGGTCAAAGGCAATGCTTGGGCTAAGGTTGATGCTCTGAGTCGATTAGCTGGATGGCTCCTTTAGTGCTGAATTTCATGTAAGAACAGCTGTTATTCTTAAAATCGAACGTTAGGAAGGAAATCCCATCCAGGGGTAATACACTGCTTAAATCCTCAGAGAAAGGGATATCGTTTACCACTTCTTCAGGTAAAACAGTGCATTTCTAAACGTTAGAAAAGCAGTCTAGTGGTAGGATGGAAATTATTCTCATAAAATTGCCTGGGGATGTGGTAGAACTTCCATCGTCGATTACCAGGAAAAATATCCAACGTATATCTGTAAGGAAGGACATAGGTGGAACTGATTCTGCTGGAGGTGAGAGGGACAGAGAGCGATGGACCAGATATCCTTCTAAGGTACCTTCGGCATGCATCTCCTGATGTTTTGTGTTGGGATTCCAACAACTGCAAACTGAATAATCAAGAACAAAACCGGATTAAGCTGATGTCCTGTGTGCTAGTCCTTTCTCAGCTGATACCTTTAGAAGCTGTTTTATGTGTAAAAAAAGTGAGTATTTAATACAATGAGCAAGCAGAATATCTTTCTTCCCGGTGCTCATACTCTTACCGGCAATAAATGAGCTGAGGCATGCATTATTTTATATTAACCATAGTCTAGACGGGTGTCTGGTCTGCCATCTTCCCACGTCCTTCCACCAAAATGATCATCAATAGCAGATTGCCTTGCATAAGTGAAAATAATAATGGTGCAGCTCCGGATCAGAAATTATATCAGCAAAAACATTCAGTGTTTGCTTGTTTGTTTGTTTGTGTAACTTTTCTTGCTCCTCAGAATTAAACTCAAAATCAAATAAATTAGTTTCTTGGCTGTTGGGCTCTGCTCTTCCTCTGCATCTGGCAGAGGACAAAGATTTCCCAGGCCCTGTCTCTGCACTGATGTTCGCTGTAAAGCTTTTTCCTTAGTAATGAAAATGGGGTAACTGAGCACAAGAAGGACATGGAGCTGTTGGAGCAGGTCCAGAGGAGGCCACAAAAATGCTCCGAGGGCTGGAGCCCCTCTGCTACGAGGCCAGGCTGAGAGAGTTGGGGCTGTTCAGCCTGGAGAAGAGAAGGCCCCGGGGAGACCTTAGTGCGGCCTTGCAGTGCTTCAAGGGGGCCTAGAGGAAAGATGGGGACAGGCTTTTTAGCAAGGCCTGTGGTGACAGGACAAGGGGGGATGGGTTTAAACTAAAGGAGGGCAGATTTAGGCTGGAGAGAAGGAAGAAATGTTTTCCACTGAGGGTGGTGAAGCACTAGCACAGGTTGCCCAGAGAGGTGGTGGAGGCCCCATCCCTGGAAACATTCCAGGTGAGGTTGGACGGGGCTCTGAGCAACCTGATCTGGTTAAAGATGTCCCTGCTCACTGCAGGGGGGTTGGACTGGATGGCCTCTAAAGGTCCCTTCCAACCCAAAGCATTCTGTGATTCATTCTATGATAATTTTGGTGGGAATAAAGACCCAAAAACGTGAATCAAAGCATTTGTTGCAGACTGTGCTTGCTTCCCACTGACCTCAGAACGGAGAGGACAGCCTGACCTTGCTGAATGCTAGTGGCTGCAATTCTTTGTGACACCTACCCCTTGAACTCCTCACCCAGGCTGGGCAGCCAGGGAACAGCTTTCTCCTGCCTCGTGGGTGTCCTTGAGAAGGTTGCTGGGTACAAACCATTCCCAAAATTTTCAGCTGTTTTTTCCACAGAAAAGGGATGCATCATATGTTACCTTTATCTTTTCCTCTGGCCCCGGTGAAGGTAAAAGTCAATAAAATCTGTATTTGCCCAAGAATTTATTGTGCAATAGCAGAAGTATTTTAGGTAGAAACAAAATAAAAGCATTCATACATCTCACCTTCTCTGCCCAGTTCTTCCCTGGGTTCCTTCCTATCCAGTCCTTACCCCAAAGCCATGACAAAAGTATTTGCTTGGTTTTTAATTAAACCAGGACATCAGTCTCCATGCTCCCTCCTGATGGATGTACTGGCTTTTATCTTCCAGTTGAGTCAGCAACACAAACCATTAGGACACTTTTCTGGTGCTTAAGTTACTATAAACACAGATTAGTGGCTTAAGTGTCCGTTTAGCACATCATAGCAACATACCTCTTTATTTGACAGGTGAGAATTTTTTTTATATATTTGAAGATTAAAATATAAAGATGAAAATTCAGAAGATGATTTCTGAGATTTTTTTGTCAAGGATATTGCAAAGGAACTCTGAAAAAATGTAGTTCCCTTTAAAAACTGGATTCAATACTCTTCAGTGGGAATTTAGCATCCACCGGTAGCGTAAGGCTGTGCTGCTCATTTCGAATCGGTTTTTACTTCAAAACTGTTTGCTACAGCAGACAGTCACGGACAAGAAAATCTGTAAAACAATATTGGTATTTAGGAAAGTGGACTCCAGCTTGTCTGTTTTCTGTCTAAATGAAGACTAGACTTGGACATCTTGTTACTAAGACATAATGTGAGGAACTAATTACGCTCAGAAACAAGACACATTTTTCCGCAGCTATGATAAAGAAGCGTCTCACACTCCTCTGTTATTTCCCTAACACATGTGCAGTTTTGTAGCTGTTTTAACGTGCTTTGCTTCTTTGCACTGAGCTATCAGTCAAACAGTCAATAATGGGCGCATATATTTTGCCTTCAGTCCTCTGCCATCCTTGAAGAACAGCTTCACCGGCAATTCCTCAAAAAGTCATTAGACAAATACTCCGTCGTTTCACACTTCTATTGCTGTGGCTGTAATCAGCCCCTTCAATCTGTAGGCTTTGCCTTGAATTCAATTACACCGAACTGGTCTCTCAAGCCTCGTGCATCTGATTTGAAAGACTTGATGACGGTGTTAAGGAGAACATACAGGTCCACGTCACGTTCAACCGGTCCTGCTATTTCATTGTAACAGATCAGTATTTTATTCCAAAGAATACTTAAAAATACTGATTCCCAATATCTTCTCTTTTTATTTTTTAGCTCCAATTTAGTGCAAGCTCCATCAGTTGCATGTTTTTTGCCAGAGCTGATCGTTGTCCAAAGAATCAAGGCTGCTTTAGTCATTTAATAACTCAGCGTGATCCAGCCATCAGCTGTTATAAACAGCTTCACAAATACGTGACTCATGCAAAGAAAGGAAACGAGCACATTCTGGCATAAGACGGCTAAAGAAAAGCTTTATGAAATTTTTTCACAGTCAAAATATTATACCCTGTGGAGCATATGCTCCCCAGAGGATATTCCGTTCAAAGCCACTCAGTATGTGCTGTGCCTTCGGACTTGTCAAGTGTCCTAATACGTTTGATGAGAGGGTAATCCAATTGATCCTGACAATCTGATATAGATTTTCCTTTTACAAGAATTTTACCACCACTTCAAAGCATACTCAACTCCAAGGCCATGACTGATGATGAAAAAAAAAAACAAACCCACACACATAAAAAAAGACAACGCTCCATTGGTATTTTAATTAATTATCTATTGCAAACTGAAATTCAGGTGATAAAGATGATGTGTATGTAGCCTATACAACAAGAACAATACTCAGATGAATACTCAAAACGGACAACACTTCTTGGTTAATGCAAAATATTCCCTTCTCTTTGGGTAATAAATTCTCTTGAGATGAGAATTGCCCATGTCTCTGTACACATTCTTTCGTTGTTTCAAGCAACAGGTAATCTGAGAAGTGACTCCAGATTTCACAGGCAAAATGCATTGCGATTCCTGATTGGATTGTCTCCTCTAAGTCCAATATCTCTGAAGCCAAAAAAAAAATCAGTCCATTGATAATCATTTTAAACTGTTAAAAATATTGTTGTTCATAACTGAATCACTTACTTTTGTTTTTAAATGACTGGCTTCTTTTTGCCCATTTCTGCATCTAAACATGTTATTTTGAAATTTGGGATATTCTTTAGCTTACAAGCATGATTAGATGTATTCTTCACGACACTAAAACCATTCATTGGGAATAAGGAACCTTTGCATACAACGCAATAGCAAATGCGTTCACGATTCACAGTTGTGATGTACATTACATTTTCCCCTTTCAAAACAGCTATCATTAGGATCTGATTTTCTAAATTCTGAAAAAAGGAAGCGTGCATGGCTAAAGTTGTGTTCTTCATTCCAGCAGATTTTTTCCCTCCTCCAGCAGCCAGAGATGATGCACCTGATTAAGCCGATTCTAATATAAAAACTCAATTTGACTTCAACAGATTTTTATCTTTTCCATTTCTTTAGCTGTTTTCTTCCTCCTTTTTTTATGTATCTACCCACATATGCACTTGTCAACTAAGGTGATATCACGATATGCAAATGCTGATAAAAAAGCAGCAAAATAAGAATGATAGTAGTCAGGCATATATACTGTACATGCTACTAGCAATGAGTAAATGACTGCAGGCTATAAGGGGATCCTTAGTAGTATAATTTCCAGGACTCTGTGCTTCTAATCATTTGACCATTAATAGAACATGAGCACATAAGGACGCAATTTTAGTGGTTTGGGTAATTTTGGGATTACCCTTTTTGAATGCTGATGCACTCCTGGGTTCAGGGGCTGCTCCTTTTGCTCTGCCCTACATACTGGGCTATTTTCATTATATATTGATCAACTAATTTTTTTTTTTAGTTGTACTAAGCAAAATTTCTAGATTTTATCTCAGAATGATATTTCAGAGTTTTTTTTAGAGTTCACTTTATCTGTATTTTGGTCTACAACAGTAATTAAGGCCCAGGTTCATCCAAACCTATATATTGGTATTTCATGGCTGTTGAGTAATTCCACTGACTTATGGGTTTACCCACAATGTGTAAAACTAAATAAATGGCTAAGTCCTGATGAACTGGTATGTAATTTGGAAGTAAGACAGAAGATCTTACTCCATAATTAATGTAATGCTAGTGAAATAAAATGCTAGTTCCGGCTCTTTGTGCAGGTGCTAAATAAGTATGGCTGCGAACATTGTTTCAACATCAGCATTTGATGGTTAGCAGCTAAAACAAGCAGGAAAAAAAGACTTTTCACAACTCCCCTAACTTTTAAAGCTATTTTCTAACTGCTGTAGAACAGAATCACGCAAGCAAAAACTTCAGAAATATAGTTGGAGTTTCAAATTTCAAAATATCAGTGAAACCTCAAACCCGCTTACAAATTTTTCTTCAAATTTTGGTGGCTCCTGGTTTCAGATGATCTATTCTTTTCTCTGCCCTCTTGTTCAGAAGTTTAATCATCTGCATATTTGTTTCATAATTTCTTTTCTTCACCTCATAAACAAACGATGACGGATTTACAAGATTTCCAGAGCAGTGCAAGTCACTGCGTTTCTGTGTTTAGCTGTTTGCTTGCTTCAGTTGCCAACTAAAGGACAATTTTTCATTTAATTTGGAGGTTTGCAGATGCTGCCAACATAGTCTGGCATTGAGGTGACCAGAATACACAGTCCATGACCTCTCACTCTTCACTTCTCGTACTGCACGGTTTCTTCTCAGTTTGAGTACTTCAGAAATATTAGAGCTGGAAGACATTCTTCCCTTCCTATCCTCCAAGCATCTTCCTCTATAAGATACATCTGTGAAATGGGAGGAAGAATGGAGAGGACAAATCATGAACAAATAACTTTTTCTACTTAAATGTAAAACAATTATATCCCAGCCATTTTTGGAGTAAAAAATTTCTCCAAACTACCAAATCACAGCTAAATCTAGGCAAAGAGCCTGAAAAGATTCAAATAAAACTTGAAAATTTGCCTAGTGCAAGACTCAGAGCTTATAACTTGTGTTCAGTTGATGTTGCACTGGGAGCACGTAGCTATTGCTTTTGAGGGTGTCACCGATAACACGGAGTGAAAACGCTTATAACAAAAAATAGACTTTCACAGGAGCAACTGTCTGTAAACCTATTTCAAGTACACCGGTTGTCTGGCAGTGGGAACTTAACTCCTTCCTAATAACTATGGGCCAAACCAACCCAAAGTGCCCACGATCACTGCAGATGCTGCCCTCAGCTGGTGCCTGGAGATGTGGCTGGAAAGCTGCTTGGCAGAGAGGGACCTGGGGGTGTTGGTCGACAGCCGGCTGAACACGAGCCAGCAGTGTGCCCAGGTGGCCAAGGCGGCCAACGGCATCCTGGCTTGTATCAGGAATGGTGTGGCCAGCAGGAGCAGGGCAGTGATCGTCCCCCTGTACTGGGCACTGGTGAGGCCGCACCTCGAGTGCTGTGTTCAGTTTTGGGCCCCTCACTCCAAGAAGGACATGGAGGTGCTGGAGCGTGTCCAGAGAAGGGCAATGAAGCTGGGGAAGGGTCTGGAGCACAAGTGCTGTGAGGAGCGGCTGAGGGACCTGGGGTTGTTCAGCCTGGAGAAGAGGAGGCTGAGGGGAGACCTTCTCGCCCTCTACAGCTGCCTGAGAGGAGGTTGTGGTGAGGTGGGGGTTGGTCTCTTCTCCCAAGTAACAAGCGATAGGACGAGAGGCAATGGCCTCAAGTTGTGCCAGGGGAGGTTTAGATTGGATATTAGGGAAAACTTCTTCACGGAGAGGGTTGTCAAGCACTGGACCAGGCTGCCCAGGGAAGTGGTGGAGTCCCCATCCCTGGAGGTATTTAAAAGCCGGGCAGACGAGGCGCTTAGGGACATGGTTTAGTGGTGGCCAGGTACGGTTGGACTCGATGACCTTAAAGGTCTTTTCCAACCAAATGATTCGTGATTCTGTGTGCTAATCTGCACATAGGTGTTGATCCAAAGGGCTTTATAGAAGACTAGTTTTTAAAGATCTGAGCTCTGTGTAAGAAATAATAACCTAAAGCTAATGCCGTGTTAACATCCAAACATGGGCATGTGTGTATGAGGATGTGTGTGTGTGTGTGTATATATGAAGATATATACGTGTGTATGTGTGTTTGTATTTCTACAGATACAATACAGAGCTCTCTCAGTCCTGTTTTGCTTTCCCCCAATGCAGTCCTTGCTGAACAGTTGGGGCAGTCTCTGTTTTCATGAGTTATTTTCAGGCTAGGGGCACCAATCTAACAATACTCCACCACATATTCAGAAACATTATGGGTTTCCAAGGAGTTCTAATTTATTTTTTTTCCTGACACAGATATAGATAAGAATTTCGCTTTGCTCATGCCAACTGTGTTTGTTTTTCAGTAAGTCTGAATGTTTTATTTTTTTCCCCCTCCTGTTGCGATGGTTGAATAAGAAAGAAGATGAATGCAAAACAGAAAATGAGATTGCTGCTGTTTCGCATTTTGTGCCTTATTTATATTAATAATTGAATACATCTAAGATTACTTTTATTGAGGAAACAATAAATGTGTAATAAGTGAATGAGCAGTCCATCATAAAAGTAAGTGCTAGTTATGAGGCTTTTTCGGGGGGGGGGGGAACTGTTTTTGCTTTAAATCATCATAGGGACACTTTATTACCGTTGCTGCATCATTACCGCCACGCATTATTCCGCAGTGGGATGAGGTAACTACAAAGATATAATGAGATTTTAGTAGAGACAATATGCGGTATCATAAAATGCGTGAGCTTTGGTGCTCAAATCGAGCTTGGAGGCTGATATACAGTCATAAAGCTTTTTCCAGCCTGCAGACGCTTCAGCTTTTGTGCACGGACGGGTGGTACTGCCAATCTCAACTCGAGCTGCTTTTCAGGCTACAACTAAGCAGACGCCTCCTGTCAGGGCATCACATGAAAGGCCCGAGACCTTGATTCAACGCAACAGCAATGTGGTTAATTATTGAAGAGGTAAGGAAAAAAAGTCAATATCTCGCTGAGGCCAAGGCAGGCGTTTGGATTTTGAACCAGCGTTATTGTCAGAGAACAAAAGGATGAGCCGCAGCCAAACAAAGCGAGGAAAATAAATTAAAAGCATATTAGCAATGTAAAGGAATCAGAAACATACAGAGAAGGGGAAAGCAAACATACTGGTGTTAAGTCCCCTGCTAATGCCTTTGAATGTGCTGTAGAAGGATTTGTCCTGTAGGTTTATACAACTGCATAAAGAAAACACCCACTTCAAACAGCTCTTTGGTAAGGAATGGATTTGGGAAGAAGAGGAGGTGGGTACCACTAACTCACCCCTCTCTAATTAACGAAGTACCTAGTCAAGGATGAGTGAAGGATCTGAGAGCAGCCCTGCGGAGAAGGACTTGGGGGCACTGGTGGATGAAAAGCTGGACATGAGCCAGCAGTGTGCGCTCGCAGCCCAGAAGGCCAACCCCGTCCTGGGCTGCATCCCCAGCAGCGTGGCCAGCAGGTCGAGGGAGGGGATTCTGCCCCTCTGCTCTGCTCTGGGGAGACCTCACCTGGAGCCCTGCGTCCAGCTCTGGAGCCCTCAGCACAAGAAGGACATGGAGCTGTTGGAGCGGGGCCAGAGGAGGCCCCAAAAATGCTCCGAGGGCTGGAGCCCCTCTGCTACGAGGCCAGGCTGAGAGAGTTGGGGCTGTTCAGCCTGGAGAAGAGAAGGCCCCGGGGAGACCTTAGTGCGGCCTTGCAGTGCTTCAAGGGGGCCTAGAGGAAAGATGGGGACAGGCTTTTTAGCAAGGCCTGTGGTGACAGGACAAGGGGGGATGGGTTTAAACTAAAGGAGGGCAGATTTAGGCTGGATAGAAGGAAGAAATGTTTTCCACTGAGGGTGGTGAAGCGCTGGCACAGGTTGCCCAGAGAGGTGGTGGAGGCCCCATCCCTGGAAACATTCCAGGTGAGGTTGGACGGGGCTCTGAGCAACCTGATCTGGTTCAAGATGTCCCTGCTCACTGCAGGGGGGTTGGACCAGATGGCCTCTACAGGTCCCTTCCAACCCAAAGCATTCTATGATTCTATGATCTGCTCGAGGGGATTGATTGACCCTATTAATTGATTTTCAGCATTTCACATGTTCCTCGTATGCACAAACCAGTCCACAAACCCATCCCTGGTGCTGCAGAAGGATGGCTCTGCCCCAGGGTGCAGTTTGGGAAGAGCACGTTTTGGCTTGCTCCAAGATGAAATGCTTTCTGCTTTTGTGCTGCTGATGCCTCCAAGAGCAACAGTGGTGTGAGAATTAGGTCCACCAAGCCTCAGGCAGCCTACGTAGTAGCAGCGTTGGTGTCCTGTGGCCAAAGGTGAAGATGCACGGTGGCCACGAGCAGCCTTTAACCTGGTGTCTGCAGACTGGGGACCAATTTTGGATCTGGTGCTACTCAAATTACTTGGCAAGTGCTTCAAATGCCTATTCTGACTTGACCCCAGGAAAACAAGTGAGATGTTTGCTACCAGAGCTAATTGCTCAGGAAATTGCTGCCTAGGGTTGGATAGTTTAGAAAGCCAGCAGCTTCCTGGCTAGAGAGACAGGGCGTAAGAACAGTGATTAAAATAAAACAGAAACTTCTCCCTGCTGCGTCTCCTCAGCAAAACGCTGAAAGGAATCAGGCCATAGCGCCATTTGCGTTGTGCCGTCGGGGAGGATGAGAGCCCATCATGAGAGGACGTGCTGTGAGCCTCTGCAGGAGGCATCGGAAGATCTCCTTACTTGGCACTTTCATTACAGCAAGGAGTTTTCTGATGAAAAGGCATCCCTGCATCATTCCCAGTTAACAGCTTGGGCCCCAAGGTTTTGAAGGACTGGTTCATCCTTCAGCTTGCCAAGATTTTCTGAATACAGCGGTCAAAGAATCACCTCTAAGAGGCAATGAAAGATCATTGCGGAGGGCACGTCTGTGATTAGGAAGATAAAATTCCTTAGGTGGGTGCCTCTGACTCCCAGGAAGCAGCAAACAAGGAAGTGAACCCTTATCATAGTGTCATCAGTTTTCCAATTAGCTAAAGCATGGCTAAACCAGAAGCTTTAGAAGTGAAAAGTGTGCTTTTGTCATATTTAAAGATGATTGCTAAAGCCCACTTGCAGATCAACACTTACAGCACTTTCTTCTCGATGTGATTCAACAAAACCCATCTTCTACAGAAAGTCCTCTGAGGTCAAACGAATGACAAGGTGGTGTTGTGCGTCTGCAGCAAGTTAAATGTGCAATTGTAGGGCAGGGGCCCAGGGCAGTGGTACAGCCACCCCTGTCACCCTTCCATGGCACTTTTGGCTCCTTTGTCGTGAACAAGGTGGACACTTGACGGCGTCCCCGCTGCCTCTTGGGTTCAGTCCTTAGCCTGTGCTCAGACTTCAGACGTGCCGAGTCCTCGCTGCTTGGAAACAAACCCACCCTCAAAAAATTCTGTGTGCAAGGCTGATGAGTGTACAGTCATTACCCTCCAACATGGGGCATCAAAAATGCCCCTTATTTGCCATGTGGATGCCACTTAGGCTGATGCTGGGAGGCAGTTTTGCTGTGAAATCCCCCTTAGAAGGACAACTCGGCTTGCACAGGGGTCAGTGGGATCTGTAGGAGCCTGTGGTGCTTTGCACGCCCTGGGGAGTCGCACACGAGGAGAGAGTGTCCTGCCCATGGCAGTGCAGGTCCATGGGCCATGGTCACAGGGCACGTCGCCCTCAAACCCTGCCCAAGAGCCTCTGCTTTGCTGGGCACTGTGTGACAGCCTCCCTTGTCTGCCTGTCAGTCAGTCTGGCTGTTTCCTTCTAGCTTGGAAAGACTGTTCTCTCCTGCAGCACCATCTCCACATTCTATGTAAGTCAAAGCCTTCTGATGCAGTTGGAACATGAAAACTTCTTTAAAAGCCCATCTTCACGCACGCTTTCTTGGATGTGCCTTGCTTCCTGAACACTAATGCCAGATTAGATCTGCTTGGGAGGGCTGAAATTTGTGACAGATGCCTCCTGATGCGATGAGCATGAGCCCACATATGCTGCTCCACAGGGACTTCTCTGATATACTCCCATCACTTATGCCAGGTTCCAGATTTAACTACCAACACAGAGTTTTTAATGGATCCCATAAATATGATTTCACGGCCATCAAATGTTGCTATTGGTTTCTGTAGCTTTGAGAAGTAGTATAAGAGCGTTATGAAGATGATAAATCTGTAAATCTGCTGAACTATCTAAAAATGCTGGAAAAATAAGTAAATGTGATATATGCCTCCTCTTGCACAAGAATTCGCTGCCCAGAATAGATGCAAGTGCTGCTGGTGGTTCCTCTTATCACTGCTGTCTATGGTGATCATATGGAAAAGGTCCTAAAACAGACAGACAGAGCTGGTGTCTTCTGGTTTTTCCAGTTAGCAAGGCTGAGCTGCCCCACTCTAAGCACTCTTCTCTTTTGCTCTCCAGTGCCTGGAAGAGAAAGGGAGGTTTGACTACAAAAGCCCTCTTTCCACCCCATTCCTCATCTCCAGGGCACTTGATCTTCATGAGCTGCACTGCAGAGAAGTGCCACTATCCCCTTTTTACATAATGCCAAATTAAAGATTTTCCAAGATAACCAAGGACACAGAAGGACCCAAACCTTTATCCTCTGTGATCCTTTATCCTGAGCAATTGCTGTCATCCAATATTTTGCGGGGGGGGGGGAGTGGGTAAATATCAGGGATGACATATAATAGGAATTGTGAGGAATCACCATTTTACTGACACATAGTTCATCTTTCCTAAAATAAAATCAATTCCTACAGCTTGCTAGACCACCAGGATTGGGAAAACAAGCTCTCCAGCCCAAGCTGTCTCCCACCACCGCCCCTCCAGAGAGCCCATTGAAGGACGAAAAGCTATTGCGTTTCGAAAGCGTACACACATTTCTCCACGTACGCCACAGCTTCGTGCTTTGACAGAAGGCAGCTCCCGGCTGCTGGGTACGACGCAGGAGTGTCCCCACCGGCTTGTGACCTTGCACTGCTGATTTTCACACTTGTTGTATCTTCCTCTGATTCCTGTTAGAGAAAGGGCCTTGAACTGCAGCCCTGATTCAGTCAAATCCCACCAGGCCCCAGAGACAAGACACATTTTTTGCAATGAATTAAGAGTATGCATCTTTCCAGAATTTGCATTTCACACTTTACTTTCTACGATTCAGAATTAACAGATTCATACGTGAAAGTAAAATTCTGCCAGTTTGCCTCCTGCAGACAATTACCAGATGCTGTTACTTTCGATATTCATAATCTTTAAATCAATATAGGTGCTGTGCAATTGGCTGCCTCAATTGCTTGATAACATTTGCAGATGACGCTAAGCTGGGTGGAAGTGTTGATCTGCTGGAGGGTAGGAAGTCTCTACAGAGGGACCTGGACAGGCTGGATCGATGGGCTGTGACCAATTGTATGAGGTTCAACAAAGCCAAGTGCCGGGTCCTGCCCTTGGGCCACAACAACCCCATGCAGCGCTACAGGCTTGGGGAGGAGTGGCTGGAAAGCTGCTGGGCAGAGAGGGACCTGGGGGTGTTGGTCGACAGCCGGCTGAACATGAGCCAGCAGTGTGCCCAGGTGGCCAAGAAGGCCAACGGCATCCTGGCTTGTATCAGGAATAGTGTGGCCAGCAGGAGCAGGGCAGTGATCGTCCCCCTGTGCTGGGCACTGGTGAGGCCGCACCTCGAGTGCTGTGTTCAGTTTTGGGCCCCTCACTCCAAGAAGGACATGGAGGTGCTGGAGCGTGTCCAGAGAAGGGCAACGAAGCTGGGGAAGGGTCTGGAGCACAAGTGCTGTGAAGAGCGGCTGAGGGACCTGGGGTTGTTCAGCCTGGAGAAGAGGAGGCTGAGGGGAGACCTCATCGCCCTCTACAACTGCCTGAGAGGAGGTTGTGGTGAGGTGGGGGTTGGTCTCTTCTCCCAAGTAACAAGCGATAGGACGAGAGGCAATGGCCTCAAGTTGTGCCAGGGGAGGTTTAGATTGGATATTAGGGAAAACTTCTTCACAGAGAGGGTTGTCAAGCACTGGAAGAGGCTGCCCAGGGCAGTGGTGGAGTCCCCATCCCTGGAGGTATTTAAAAGCCGGGCAGACGAGGCGCTTAGGGACATGGTTTAGTGGTGGACAGGTACGGTTGGACTCGATGATCTTAAAGGTCTTTTCCAACCAAATGATTCTGTGATTCTATGATTTCTATGTTGCTTTAAACGAATCCTTAACCCAGAAGGAGCTCGTGCAATCACGTGTGTGGACGTACCCGATGGATGAATGCAGATCACTTTAGATGCACGATAAAGTTTCTGTGGCTGCCAGAATGTCTCCTTCACCCACAGGAACCTTTCATCTCCACTGTGGGGAAATCTTTTTCTTTTCGGACGATATCCATAATATTCAGAACTCCCCAGTAATCCAAAGGGTGCCTGGTCTGAGTATTTATGGACTCAAACCCAGCAAATATTTGCAAATGCTTTGATATTTGCATTTGGCTCTAGTTGCTAACTACAAGCAGTAGAGACATTACAGAAAGGTACATCGTGACGGATGTCAGCTACCTCAGGGGAGGACCGGGGACTTAACGACGGATGCAACCTGGAAATGAAAGTAGGAAATGGGTTTTAAAAGGTAGTAAGTTAAGATGAAAGCAATGCACAGGTGGAAGCAGGGTTTGTGGTGGGAGGAGATAGTGAACGTAGGTAATTAAGGGCAGGGTGATCTGCTCGTGCCCCTTCTGACTCTGTTTTCTAAGACTGGATGCAAAGATGTTAGAGGCTGAAGTTTCTGCTATTCCTGTTTCTAGTGTAAGCATGTTATTGTAGCTACGACAGTACAAAGTGATGGTGTTTTGACATGGTGCTCTGACCTGCAGCATCTTGAGCAACCTGATCTGGTTGAAGATGTCCCTGCTCACTGCAGGGGGGTTGGACCAGATGACCTCTAAAGGTCCCTTCCAACCCAAAGCATTCTATGATTCTATGATGTTTTTCCATAAGCTGTACCAGGAAAACCTGTTATATTGTGGAGAGTCCACATAAAAGCACAAAGGGAAAAATTAGTTACTAGAGGGGAAACAAGATTAGTGGACCATATCCAGAAAGCCATGTGGTACTGTATTACACATAATTTCAGCCCTTCACACTTAGTAAGGATTTATTACCCAATATATCTCATTTCAACCTATTGGTTTCTGACTCTGAGAGACGGCAATAAATCTGGCATTGCTATTTTCACGTTTTGTGCTATGAACATGTATCTTTAGCAAACAGTAACCCAGCTTTGGAGATTGGAGTTTGAAGCCACGGAACAATGTTCGGAGAAGCTTGCCGGCATGGGCAGCTGTGTTTGGTTTGAAGGGCTGCCAAAAAAAATCCTCGCAGAACTTGGCTCTTCCCAACCCCATATATCGTTCACAAGCTTTGCCTTTGCTGCAGAAGTAAACAAAAAAGCTTCAATGAATTCAGTAACTTGAGGGATTATTTTAGCCAGGATGAAGTGGTATAATCCTCTCATGTGAGTAACCAGTGCTATTAAAAGCTCAATGAGGGCGTTCATATGAAATTTCCAGCCTGCCCGTTATTTACCTAGACTTTACCTCTAGGTAGTTAATACAGAAAACCATAACTCTGTCTAACATATCGTAGAATCATGGAATGGTTTCGGTTGGAAGGGACCTTAAAGATCATCTAGTTCCAACCCCCCTTGCCATGGGCAGGGACACCTTCCACTAGACCAGGTTGCTCAAAGCCCCATCCAACCTGGCCTTGAACACTTCCAGGGTGGGGGCATCCACAGCTTCTCTGGGCAACCTGCGCCAGTGCCCCTACCCCCTCAGAGTGAAGAATTTATTCCTTATAGCTAATCTTAATCCACCCTCTTTCAGTTTAAAGCCATTGCCCCTTGTCCTATCACTGCATGCCCTTGGAAAAAGTCCCTCTCCAGCTTTCTTGTGGGCCCCCTTCAGGTACTGGAAGGATGCTCTTCCCTGAGCCTTCTCCTCTCCAGGCTGAACCCCAACTCTCTCAGCCTGCCTTCATAGCAGAGGTGCTTCAGCCCTCTGATCACCTTCACGGCCCTCCTCTGGACTTGTTCCAACAGGTCCATGTCCTTCTTATGTTGGGAGCCCCAGAGCTGAACGCAGTGCTCCAGCTGGGGTCTTATGAGACTGGAGTAGAGGGGGAGAATCGCGTCCCTCGACCTGCTGGCCACGCTAGTGGTGATGCAGCCCAGGATACGGTGGCTGGATATGGAGAAGAGAAAATTCCTAAGAATTCACTCTGGTACATGAAGGATTTTGCCTGTCCCTAGGGAATACATAGCCCATAACTCTAATTTTGAATCAGAAATTCATGCATCCTGACCCCATTTCTGCACGTGAAGCTGCTGACTCTACTGCTGGAGCTGTGTTTTCCCCCAGGACATGTTCATTTATCCCATTTCGTGTAACTTGCTTTGTTATATCCATGTGGTGGGTTGACCCTGGCTGGATGCCAGGTGCC
>VYZW01036763.1:0-15033 GCA_013401315.1 Balaeniceps rex | reverse complement strand
GCACACATCAGGCCTTAGCATGAGCTGTGTGTTAGCCAAAATCTGAGCAGGAGTTGAGTGAACAGTCACAGGAGGCATCCTGGACTACTGGGGGATCACGGGTTTTGCCATCCAGAATATCTCATGTGCTGTTACACTTCCCTGTTCCATAATGGGTGTCATCATATCCTGGCAACGATGCTGTACCAGGTGTCAGGAGCAGGGGGGTACTAATCACACTGGACATCCATAAATCCGTGGGCCCTGATGGGATGTACCCACGAGTGCTGAGGGAGCTGGCAGATGTCATTGCAAGACCACCCTTGATAATCTTTGATTGATCATGGAGACTGGGAGAAATGCCCAAAGACTGGAGAAAAGCAAATGTCACTCTTATCTTCAAGAAAGGCATGAAGGAGGACCCAGGGAACTACAGGCCAGTCAGCCTCACCTTGATCCCTGGGAAGGTGATGGAGCAGCTAATGCTGGAAACCATTTCCAGGCACAGGAAGGACAAGAAAGCCATCAGAAGTAGTCAGAATGGATTCACCAAGGGGAAGTCATGCTTGACCAACTTGATAATCTTCTGTGATGAAATGACTGTCCCTGTAGTCAAGGGGAGAGCAGTGGATATTGCCTACCTTGACTTCAGGAAGGCTTTCGACACCATCTCCCATAAGATCCTCATGGAGAAGCTGCTGATGTATGGGCTGGATGAGCAGACAGTGATGTGGATTGAAAGCTGGCTGAACAACTAGGCCCAGAGGGTGTTGATCAGTGGCACGAAGTCTAGCTGGAGGATAGTAACTAGCGGTATACCCCAAGGATCAATACTGGGTCCAGTCCTGTTTAACATGTTCATTAATGATCTGGATGAGTGTAGCCTCAGCAAGTTTTCTGATGACACCAAACTGGGAGGAGGGACTGATACATCAGAGGGTCATGCTGCCATCTAGAGGGACCTCAACAGGCTGGAGATATGGGCTGACAGGAACCTCATGAAGTTCAACAAGGAGAAGTGCAAAGTCCTTCACCTGGGGACGAACATTACCCCATGCACCAGTACATGCTNGATCCTTCCCCTCTACTCAGCACTGGTGAGGCCACACCTGGAGTCCTGTGTCCAGTTCTGGGCTCTCCAGTACAAGAGAGACATGGACATACTGGAGACCATCCAATGAAGGGCCACTAAGATGAGGGGGATTAAGGGACTGAAGCATCTCTCATATGAGGAAAGGCTGAGAGATCTGGGACTGTTTAGCCTAGAGATCAGAAGGCTCAGGGGAGATATCATCAATGTATATAAATACCTGAAGGGAAGGTGCAAAGAAGATGGAGCCAGGCTCTTTTCAGTGGTGTTCAGTGACAGGGCAAGAGGCAACGGGCACAAACTGAAACACAGGAGGTTCTGTCTGAACATAAGGAAACACTTTTTCACTGTGAGGGTGACTGAGGACTGGAACAGGTTGCCCAGGGTGGTTGTGGAGTCTCCCTCCTTGGAGATATTCAAAAGCCGCCTGGACATGTTCCTGAGCAATTGTCTCTAGGTGGCCCTGCTTGAGCAGGGGTTTTGGACCAGATGACCTCCAGAGGTCCCTTCCAACCTCAATCAGTCTGTGATAAGCCAGACCTGCTGCTGAAAGAAAAGGTCCTGCTCTTTTGCTACTCCCAGCAGCTAATTCCTGCATCACCCTCTTTTTTGCACCAGCACAAGTGTTTCTTCAGCCACTGAACAAACTGCATTGATGAAACAATCCAGTTGAAAAATAGCCATTTTTTCCTGGTTGCGGGGAGGACAGAATACTTTTCTGAAGAGAAGTGCCAGGGCATTTCTTCTTAAAATCTATGCTGATGGAGAGTCTAAAATAACTGCTATATGAATGCATCAGAAGGGTAAATAAACATGAGGGAAAAAACCTGTTTAAACTGAAGGATGATGTTTGCATAAGAACAAATGAGTATGAGTTGGCCATGAAATAATTTGAGCAAAAGATTTGAAGAATGTTTCTAACCATCAGAGGAATGAGGTTCTTGGACAGTCTGTGAACAAAGATACTGGGGAGAAAGCTGTCATCTTAAGGTGATACTGAACAATTTATGAAAGGAATTATGTGATGTAGGTGAACTATGTGATAAGATGGAAGTGGACCTGAGGACTCAGGATGCCCCTCACAGTTCTTAGCTGGTCCCTTGAAGCACATTAAAAAACAAAGCTACTATTTGTGTCAGAAAGTTTTATTTCAGCATAGTGTCAGCACGAATAGCAGTTTCAAGTGTAGATACTTGATTTTGTCAGGCTCAGTTCACCCCATCTTTAGTTTGCACAGAATATTCATAGAGTTACTAGCATATGTGAAAGACAGCTTACAGTGGTTGATTTTCACAGGAAGGAAAAAGTTTTGAAGATAAAATATTTCTTGGTATTGTCTGAGCATAGGCAGAGCCAATATTGCTTTTTCCTTGTCTTTTCCCAATGTACCACATTTATCATAAGGTAAAGTCAAGAGAAAAAAAAAAGGATCAAAACATGTAGATAGTTCTTGTACTCCATCTGTATCTGTCTTCTTTTTTCTTCACTGTCCTGGTTTCAGCTGGGAGAGAGTTAATTTTCTTCCTAGTAGCTGGCATAGTGCTGTGTTTTGGATTTAGTAGGAGAAGAATGCTGATAACACACTGATGTTTTAGTTGTTGCCAAGTAGTGCTTACCCTAGTCAAGGACTTTCTTTTTCAGCTTCCCATGCTCTGCCAGGTGCACGAGAAACTGGGAGGGGGCACAGCCAAGATAGTTGATCCAAACTGACCAAAGGGCTATTCCATACCATATGACGTCATGCTCAGTATATAAACCGAGGGGAGTTGGCCGGGGGGCAGCGATCGCTGCTCGGGGACTGGCTGGGCGTCGGTCAGCGGGTGGTGAGCGGTTGCATCACTTGTTTTTTTTCCTGGGTTTTGTCTCTCTCTCTCTCATTCTCCTTTTCATTGCAATTTTATTACTATCATTATTATTATTATTATTATTATTTTATTCAATTATTAAACTGTTCTTATCTCAACCCGTGGGTTTTCTTTTGCCCTTCCGATTCTCTCCCCCATCCCACCGGGGAGGGGGAGGGGGAGCGAGCGGCTGTGTGGTGCTTAGTTGCCGACTGGAGCTAAACCACGACATTCACCTTATCATTTCTTTCAAGAAGGGTGACAATTTGAACTTATCTATTCAGCTCATGCCCATTTCAAAAACATGAGTGGCTTCTGATTGTGACAAGGTTTAACACAACCATTTCTGTCTCAACTAGGCAGAAGTTACCTCTCAGGTCAAAAAGCTATAGCTTTGAATACAAAGTGATAAGAAAGTGGAGACTTTCATACTGAATTAGACCAGTGTTTTCACTTGAGTTTTAAAGTGGTGCTAATATTACCATGTATTGGCCATTGCATACTGTATGCCTTGCTCCATACTTGTTTCATGGAGAGCACGAAGCAATTAGAACCTTAGCTGCAGTCTAGAGCTTTAGCACATGTTCTGTGGTGGCAGCCATACAGTAGTCCAGCACTGACATGACAAAGAGGACATCCATCTCAGTCTTCTTGAGTCTTGCATGCTAGAGGGAGGGAAATGGCCTGAAGGCTAATCTCCCTGCTGGATATAATAGTAGAAGATGTAAAATGAACCTTATTTCTATTATTCTCAAAAGGTCAAAGGTATTTTTGTCTCACTTTACCTTTCCCTACCACACCTAGCAAAACAGTATTCTGTTAGAGAGGATGTGTTGAAAGTTGCCTTAAAGTTTGTTTCATGATTTCATCCTTTCTTCCTTTGCTGGGAGTGGGACCAGGGTGAATAGTACTGAGATATGTCACTCAATTTCCAGCAGATATCTGGGTGCATTGTTCTAGTCTTGCTCTTCATTGCAAATGCTGGGGACCTGGAGCAGCAGGAAGCACAAGTCTCAAGGTGACAGTGGAGCTTTTGCTTCACATTGAAACCCCATAGAGTATCTTTGGTAAGCTATAATTTTAATTATATAGGTTGATCCTCCACCTTTTACAGAGCAACTACTGAATTTAAAAGTACTCTGGATACTTATGGGGACAGACAGGTTAAATTATAATTATTACCAAACAGCTATTTAATGATTACTACCCTCTGAATAACAAATCCTCCACCCCCATGAAACACAAACAAAGAAAGTTTGTTTGTCATTCCAGAACTCTTCTGGCATTCAATTCATAACTTGCAAGTTCCAGCCATTCACCTCAATGCTTTCTTCTGCTTTATAGAAAAAANGGGGGGGGGGTGTGTGTGCACGTGCAAATCTCTGTGTTATTATTCTTATGGAGATGGATTGCCAAACACTTTACAACATAAGACGTCCTTGTGACCTTCTCCACCACACTGCTTAGAATTGGGCTTGCATGACTACCCAAGGCACAGTAGCACACTGCTGGGAAGAGAACTTGGTTCCTACATCAGTATCTAGAGAAAGCCAGGCTATGTTCTCTCCCACCACAGCTCTCCTGTTGTATTCCTACCAAAGCAGCTTATCTGTTCTCCTTGGGATCCCACATGGGACAAAGTCCATCCTTTCTCTTGACAGTTGGCAAAGAGGCAACAGGATTAGGTTTGCCATAACCACTACCCCAAGGCTTGGTCCTAGTGATGACCCATTCTACATTCTTCTAGTAGAGCAATTTGGAGATAATATAGTCTGATAGCCAAGGACCCTGGTGTCTCTGCTGCAGCTGTGAACCTTCCAGGGTCAAATCCTATTGCTGGCATGTTGGGGGGGGGGAACTGTAATGTTTGCATAAAGACAGATGTGCGAGAATTTAGGCAGGTGTCCATACACTTGAGTGATGAGATTAAGAAGAAATATTAAACACTTCCCTCATTTCCTGAGCACAGTCTAGCACGTGTGCAGAATTAAACAAAAGTGCTGTGGAAAAATATTATTAAATCATGTAATTAAAAATGTTTTCCATAATGCATATTTAGATTGCCAGTAGAGCTGCTGGAATCTTTCACTCCGGAACAAGAACAACATCAAAACCTTAAATATCATATATGTGATATAAGTAATATTTATACAGAAGTGATACTCAGATAAACATGTGATCAATTGCAGTGATGAAGTACATTCACAAATGCTTCTGCCTTTTCCCATTGCACATAACTATGTTCACCTGCTCACAAATCCAACTCCCCAGGGCTTGTTATAAAATGCCAAAGATCTTCTAACAGTCCATTATGTTTTAATTCAACATGCAAGGGAGATTTTTCTTCATTTCCCCACCAAATGGAAGGTTTAACCCAGTCCTACAAACGTGAAATACATATGACACTGAGCAGGGAAAGTGAAGTGCAAACTGGGTCCATCCTTGAACCTTTTGCTTGCTGTAATCAGCACTTTTCTGGCTACAAATAGTCCTTAAAGTGTGAAAGTAATATTTGGGATTTTCAAAACCCCTTTGATGACATAGCCTGTGCACACATTAGGGGTATTTGGTCTAGACTGTAGGGGGTGGGGTGATGAGAAACATTTGAACATTTTGAAGAATAACATGTGACAGAAGGTGAATCTATTTGTCCACTAAATGTCTGCTTTCTTATGCCCAGTATATACTCAGTTTGTGTGGTGCCTTGACAGAACAGCCAGAACAGCCCAGCTCCTGCCTCAGTCAGCATTATTCCTTCACAATCTTCTGCCTTTATGCCCTCCAAACATCCCCTTTAGAGCTTCGCTGCTGGAAATTGCTCCAAACATTTATATGGCAGGTTCAGGGCATCTGGAGTCTTGATTTCCATGTCGGCTGGGCTCCTCTGCTTGGAGCCTGCAGTTCAGGAGGAGACAGGAGGGTGAGCAAGAGAAAGTCATTAAATGTGCCAATTAGTATGCAGGGCCAGGGCTGCCATTGCAGGGAGCACTTGCAAAAGCAGGCAGTGGTGGGGGTGTCACGACAGCAGGGCAGATCAGGGGAAGATGGATTTGCCAGCTATAGCTGAGAGGAGCTGAATGACAGCTGCCTGTTGCACTGGCAGCAGCATGCCCACTAAGGGAGGGCACTGTGCTGGACATGCGACTTCTCTCCTACAGCTGTGCTCACTGGCATAACTCACACCCTCCAAACTAAACGCCCCAGAAATAGGGAAACCGCAGGAACAGGGGCAAAAATTATGAAGACCCTCTGAAACTGTTGTATAATAGGTTAGATAGTATAGTGACATTCAGCTGGGGAACTAGAGAGAAAGGGAAGCTAAGTCAGATTAAGATATATTTTTTCTGCAGTCAATTAGCTTGTAGCACATGGCAGAATGTGACTTTTAGAAAAGATGCAGCCTGGAGACTAGGGTGCATTTTCATGGGAAAAGAAGACAGGGCTTTGGCAGTTTGGAAAATTAAGTGAAGCTGAGTGGCATGCTCTCCTCCCCTGTAGAGCATACAGTTTCTGTTGGTCACAGTCTTTTTCTTCATTTCTTGGCCAAGTCTGCTTTTTTTAGGTTTATCTGCTCTGTTAAATGGTTGCAGTATTTTGTCCTGGGTTGACAACATTTCAGTCAGGGCTGCATGTATTTTATGCAGCTGTACAGCAGCTATAAATACTTTGTGATGTTTCTGAATAAACAATGCAATATAATAGTCAGAGATTGTTACAGGGATTAATTCCACTGCAATATAGGTGTGCTAAAATATTTATCTCTAAAAGGAAAGCATTCTAGGTATCTTAATATGACATTGACTGGTGCAATTTCAGATGTCAGAATTTTTTTTTGACAGATGCAACAAGTGCTGATCACTTTCCCTATCATTTCACTTTCAGTGGATAGAATCTGTCTAGAGAAACTTCAGGAGGACTCACCTATTAATTAATCATTTTGTTGTTGCCTATTTTTATTTAATCTGTCAGATTATCCCCTTCCCAATATATGTTTGCTCCCTATAGTATCTTTCAGTGTTTTATCTGGGATTCAGTTGTTTTAAGACATGGCTTATTGGTCTTGTGTGGAGAATTGTTTGTTTGTTTTTGTTTTCCCCATGAATCCCTATAAAACAAGCCTTCCCTCAGTACAGCCCTTGAGTATCTGAGTTGTGTGTGGAAGAGTTTTGGGCAGGGGAAGAAGCCCTCTGGGAATTCCTCCTAGGAAGTGAAAATGGAAATAATGCAGAGAGCACTGGTGTTGCATAGGAGCTGGTCTTCATGCTCCTGCCAGCCTCCCACTGTGTCACACTGCCTGAGACCTGAAACACACTGGGAGTTCCCTGGATGTTGGGCTCCCTCATACCCAAGGAGGTGCCACTCTGCAAGAACCTGCCCTACAAAAGCATCACACTCCCCTCCGTCATAAGTTACTTAAGCTGAATGCAAATAAGTAAATAAACTCTTGCTTTTCATTCTAGTTTCTAAACAATTTACTGTTCCTAATATGTCACATTCTGACTAGATCACATCAATGAATAAATCCACTCAAGTACTTTTAAAATAGTCTAACTAGCTCAGCAAGAAGAGACGAGACAAGATGAGATGAGAAGAGAGTAGAATAGAATAGTTCAGTTGGAAGGGACCTACAATGATCATCTAGTCCAACTGCCTGACCACTTCAGGGATGACTAAAAGTTCAAGCATATTATTAAGGGCATTGTCCAAATGCCCTTTAAACACTGACAGGCATGGGGCATCGACCACCTCTCTTCCTTGTTTTGCTTTGCTTGCGTGCATGGCTTTTGCTTTACCTATTAAACTGTCTTTATCTCAACCCACGAGTTTCCTCACTTTTACTCTTCCAATTCTCTCCCCCATCCCACTGTGGGGGAGTGAGCGAGCAGCTGTGTGGTGCTTAGTTACCAGCTGGGGTTAAACCACAACACCGTCTTCAACAAGTATTTGTCCAAAGTTTTCCTTAGACCTCCTCTTGCTATTAACATACTTAAAAAAGCCTTGTTGTCTGACACAACACTGGCCAGTTTCAACTCTAATTGAGCTGAACATGAATAATTTTCACAAAAAGCAGAACCTCTTTTTCTGATCACTATTGTTTTGTAGAATAGATTAATAAGATGATTGTAAGTAGCCTAGGGAACAGCTTGCAGAAATCGGTTTGGATTTCTTGGGAAGGAGAAGTTTAGGGGAGAACTTTTCAGTCCATAAAGTGCACTTTCTGCTGCTTCATTTAATCTTAATCTGTTTATTCCATCCTCACACTCTGCTTTGAGACTTCTGAATCACAATGTATTAACATGATAGTAAAAAGTTATTGTGATTCTTTTAGCAATTAGACCCTAGATTAAATAACCCCATGTCTACCTTTACATAAGACAGTACTTATCTCTTCTTCTTTGTATTGTCAACATGGAACAAAAAGTTCTAGTATCCATTTTCACATGGACTGCTTCTGGATACCATGGCACAATATAAAAATATTCTCCATGTCTTCAGAATAGTAGAAAAAGGTCAGATTCTGCTATCTGCATCCCAGTTCATGCTTACAGATGCACCTCTATCTTTTATCTAAGTGCATTGTTCTCTCTCTTTTTCTGCATACATAATACCTATTCTTCTCATAATTAATATCAGCAACAATGATATTTTATAGTATTAACATTAGCATAAAATGTTAAATATTAAATAGCTTTAAACATTAACAATCTTGACAATATTCATGATAAGAAGATGTTTCCGTGATTGTAGCATGTTAATATTAACTATTCTGGAGAGGCATTTGTGGCGAATACCTTATAGTGATTGGCATCCATCCCAGTGCAGATAGCCAGCAGAAGGTGTATAGTAGCTCTTCCCTTGCCTTCTAATTGAGAATATTGTGAGTGATTTCAATGGCATGGCCCCACAGAGATGAATTTCCCCCTTAGTGAAAAAAACATGATCACAGAATTTAAGCCTTGGGCAGAAATAATCAAGATATTAATGGATGGTGACCTTGTCAGTTGTGCATTTCAGCTTTGGTTGAGAACAAAGACATTAATAATAATGATAAAGGATCATTGGCCCAATGTTAGACAGTACAGAGACAATTCCTGATGCAAATACAGAATGACCAAAAGCTGTCATTCTGCTGCAAGGCAGAACACAAATGCAGTAACTGTTCTGGAGAGAACAACTTTAAGTCATCATAGGCTGTAGCTACAATTTCCACCCACACCCCGTGGTGGCAGATATAGTCCCCAGAATCCTAGAAATTTAGGGTCAGTCTGAGTGCTTGGGGGCCCCAAACCCCTGCCTGAGTTTCACCTAAGGAGAGCCCAGAGGGTTCACTCCAAGACTGTACTCCCTGACTCAAGGGAAAGCCTGGTGGTGACAGCTGAAAAGCACATCATCAGGGCTTTCTGACAGCCGCTCACAATCTGTGAAATCCCCCAGGACCCAGTCGAAGTTGGCCTTGTCTCCTGCCAATAAGGGCCTGTGGGGTCTTGTAGGGTAGTGGAAAGCTCTATATCTGTATTGTTTTAGAGAAGGAACTGATTCTGCCTTACTATCTTTTTTTTTCCCCTACATATCTCTCCCAGAAGAAAACCAAGTCAATCCACCACACCTGTATAACCAGATGTGAGTAAAGTGTCAAAATTAAGTGGAATACATTTTATGATGGAGTCTTCATGATCTTGTATTAATCCCATTTCCTCACTACCTAGTTCACAGTACTCAGCAACAGAGCACCCAATTCCTTGTACAAATAACTATGAAAAAAACCCTGAAAATTTGAAAAGTGAAACACACTCCTCTGTGAGTGTGTTTAATACTTTTCAATCCTAGGTAAGTCTTTGGCATTTGTGGTATCTTGTGGCAATGAGTTCCACAAGCAACTTGTTGTGGTTTAGCCCCAGTCGGCAACCAAGCACCACACAGCCGCTCGCTCACCCTCCCCCCGCCCCCGGTGGGATGGGGGAGAGAATCGGAAGAGCAAGAGCAAGAAAACTCGCGGGTTGAGATAAGAATAGTTTAATAATTGAATAAAATAATAATAATAATAGTAGTAGTAGTAATAAAAATTGCAATGAAAAGGAGAACAAGAGAGACAAACAAAACCCAGGGAAAAGAAAACAAGTGATGCAACCACTCACCACCCGCCGACCGACACCCAGCCAGTCCCCGAGCAGCAATCGCTGCCCCCCGGCCAACTCCCCCCAGTTTATATACTGAGCATGACGTCATATGGTATGGAATAGCCCTTTGGTCAGTTTGGATCAACTATCTTGGCTGTGCCCCCTCCCAGTTCCTTGTGCACCTGGCAGAGCATGGGAAGCTGAAAAAGAAAGTCCTTGACTAGGGTAAGCACTACTTAGCAACAACTAAAACATCAGTGTGTTATCAGCATTCTTCTCCTACTAAATCCAAAACACAGCACTATGCCAGCTACTAGGAAGAAAAGTAACTCTAACCCAGCCGAAACCAGGACACAACTGTATGTTATATGACAGAATGCCTCCTTTTGTTTGTTATGAACCTGCCATCTCATAATTTTGTTTGATGTCTTCTGATTCTTGTGTTATGCAAAACTGTGAGTAATTGTTCTTTGTTCATCTTCTCCATGCTGCTCATGGTTTCACAGAGACCAATGAGAAGAATTTTATCTCCAGTGACACAAGGTTGACACACAATATCGAACTGATGTGGCACAACTAAAGACAGAATTTACAGTGTAATAAATGTTGTTATAGACATCATTTCAGTTTTCTGACAAGACCACTGTTAGAATTAATTAAGAACTTTAGACACAAGCCCCTCTTGAATAGAAATGAGCTAAAATAGGGTTAGAAGTTAAATTGAAAGGACACATCTTTGTTTATTGGCAAATAATCTGCTTTATTTCATAATTCAGCAAGCTCATGTGCTGGAGTGGTATGGCTTCTTATCCAGACAGACTGAAAATAATATATTGCTTTTCTGCAAATGGACATGGCAGGATTGATGATATTTTAAGAGGAGACATTGACTTTGTCTGCAAGGCCAGAGCATGGAAGAAATGAAAATAACAGTTATTGATTTTTTCTTGTGCTGAGAGAAACATTTCCCAGTATTTTATGAGGAGGAAAGACCAGATGTTCACCAAGAGAGGAGAGATTTTCAGTTTTAGCAATAAGGCATGATAGTGTGCAGAGAACATTTATTTGCAGTTATATTATCCTGAGATGAGGGAATAAGTCACAAGACCAAAAGATAGCTAGAGAAAAGTACCCTGAAATGCTATAATCCCCCAAATACTCAGGATGCTTTATTAGAGGTGAATGAATAAAGGAATTGAAAGGCATAGCTTGGTTCCAGTTTGACAAACTAAGATCCAGCTATATCAAAGAGACTAAGTATATACCTGTCACATGAAAGTTAATTTAAGCATATGTTGAGCTTTGTTGCTGCTCTCGGGGCTACCACCCTCAATTGCAAAAGGTCTACCCTTGGGTAGAGCTGCACTAAGATCAGCAGGGCACTGGAGAGATGCAGCAGTCAAGCCAGATGGGGCATTGGGCAGGATCAGGGTTGAAATCCTGCATTAGTCATTCAGGTTCACTGAGCTCACCAAATAAACAGATTTTAAATAAAAAATAAACTTTGAAATAAAAAATAAACTTTTTACTGCATGAGGTCAGAGTAACTGATTGCTTAAAGCTGGAGATCAAAAAAAAAGGGAAAGTATCTAACATGATGCCTGCAAGAGCTGGAGGTTGGATTTGATGCCCTCTCCAGGAGTGCTGGTGGATAGTGAAGGTGCAGAACATTTTGATATGTAGATGTATTCAGTCCCTCTATAAGATGCTGGTGGGGACATTCTTCTCCCACAGCACATTGACAGTTACAACATTGAAAGGCCAGTGATACTCTGATGGATTAGGGCCTACCTTTCACTGCTCTGTCTCATGAAGATATGAACAAGGCACCTGCATAGCAGCAAAGAGGGTTTAAACTTCCCTTTGGAACAGCAGTGGGTGCTTCTCCTAACTATGGCCATCAGCATTTAACAGGAAGAGAGGTAGATCCATGTTCTGGCCAGGCCCCTCTCCTTTGGTCACACCTTGTAGCACCTCATGGAATAGGGGATAAACCTGATGCGAATCGATTGGGTGGCCACCTTAGCAACATTATTTCTTGTGCCTTTTCCAGACCTTGGCTTGCATCTTTTCTGTTTCTTCCACAACTCTACAAGTTGGCTTCCCCTGGCTCCCCTGACAGTCTCCTGCTCCCAGCAGGAGCACGATCCTTCATATGTTCATTCTTTATAAGAGACCATATCGATTTGCTCACAACTGTGGGCCAATGGGGAAAGAAATACTTCCAGACTACACTGGAGATTTTCATGAGGCAACAGGACTTTGGGTTCCCATGGTGGTTGGGCAGTAGAAGTTGAAACTGTGACCAGAGCAGAGTATTGACAGATATATTTTCAACTGGCACAGGGAAATCACAGTGATTGACTCCCTTTAGGTTGATAACAGTCATTTGAAGGATCTTGTCTGTGGTAGTATTAGCAATGTGCCAGTAATCTGGGTTTACATTGGATGGATGGATGGATGCGTGCAAAACCCTTGGGTAACAAAAATTAGCTTCCCACAGTGTTTCATACAACAGGCCTGGTTTACTTCTTACAACAGAAACTTCTGCATTAGACAAGCCTCACCATTTCCTAGAGCCTGCAAAGTGGAATAAGGAACATCTGAAGCCAGAAAGTGAACAAACTTAGCGAAGTCTAGAATTAGACCCCCTGCTTCAAGGCTAAGACATGGTACTTATATAGTGATCCTTGAAACTTCACATTTGCAAATAGACAAAAGGAATTATCAAGGTCTACTTGTTTGGCACCTTTCAAAAGCACTAAATTAATTTAAAAAATGAGTTCTGAAAGTGGTGACAAGTGGAATGACATTGCATTGTTGAAAATGTAACATTTCATATGTGAAGTAGTATGACAGTTTCCCCTTGGAAATTTTTTTTTGGAGAACAGCATCATAGTTCAGTGATTTGGCATAGCAGTCTCCTCCCTATGGATAGTTCGCATATTGCAGAAGCTAATTCACCAGGCCTTCTGGTTTAGATTCTAGCCCAATATTGCTAGTAAATATAACGAGTAAACATAATATAAGACTACAGCAGGACTAGCGAGTGCTTGCTTGCTTGCATAAACTGACATTTGGAAGTAAGTACTTAAGTCACAGAAAGGATCTATAGCAGTGCAATTGTAAATGAAAATGAACCATCATAACACAACTGCCATCAAGTAAGCACCAAGAAACTATACCATAAATTGTATCCATAAAATCGTCATTTCTTCAGCATTGCTACAGCTACAATACAGATTTTAAAGTGATAGCTTATTAAATTAAAACTGTAATACTTCTAAACCTGTCGTAACCTTAGCTAGATTGACTATTAAAGGTGTTGTTTACCTGTGATCACAGTCTGCTTAGCGCATGACCATTGTAAAATGATGTGTATCAAGCAGCACTACAATTACAGCGTACGTACTAGGGGCTTCATCTTGCAGAATGCTGATATCTGACAACTGCATAATACTTGCATTTCTTAATAAAGCATGAGCAGAAGGCATCCCCCTGAAGCACCTAGCACCTTTCAAGTTTGGTCAGTGTACTCATGCTTTCTTTCATTTATCCTTCTTGGGAAACTCCCCTTTACCTTGCTAAGAGTTTGGAAACAGCAGCAAAAAGGCACTCTAGCACTGTTCACTACCGTTATGTCACAGCTGTGGGTCCTTGGACTCATCAGTCAAATAAACACCAAAGGAAGCTCACAACTGACTAGCAATTCATTTCAGGAATGCTGAGAACTGTGACGTCAAGTCCTAGGCTTTGGTTTAAGAAAGCATTGAAGCACGTGCTTCATTTTAAACATGTACCTAACACTGTTCTTAGTGCTTTTCTGAACTGAGTAATTGTTGACTTAGTAACCACTGCTCATTAATAGAGAAAGAAATGGGTGTTTAGAGAAAGTACCTTTGGCTAGGCCCTGACCCGTGTTTTTGATGTGGCCGAACTGAGATCTGCACTGAGGTTCAAGGTGCTCTTGAACCAGGAAGGATGGAAGATGCTCAGCCTGCCACAGGTGATGCTCAGTGTTTCACAGGTTTGCTGTCTTCATCACAATGCCATCTGGGAAGAGGAGGACCCCTTATAATAATAGGACCCCTTATAATAATAGCTAATACCTTTTAACAGTGCTTTTGCAAAGGGGCTAAATATTATCTTCACAAAGACTCTGAGATGTTGGAAATAATTTGTCTAAGATGATAGAGAAGAGCAGTGATAGAGATGGATAGACCTCAGGACTTCTCAGTCCAGGCCCAGTACTCTGCCCAGTAAAGTCTTCTGCCTTCAAGGACAGAAATGGATACAGTCCAGCCAAGGCAGCGTGGGGTTGTACAGCTCTGTGAAGAACACCAAAAAGCCCCGTGGTTTGTACTTATCTGTAAATCTAGTACTGGGTAAGTGTCAGCAGTGATGAGTTAGTCTTGCTACAACTGCAAAGAGAGACAATTAGGTCTGTGATGTTCCAGTTCTGTTCATTGCAACATCCATCATTTGGTTGTCATTTATCACTGTCGCTCTAGGAGTATTTATTTTACTGAATGATATTTTACTCAGCACACTGTGACTCTGTACCAAGGAACCATGGGAAAAGAAAGAGATTTTTTATTCTTTTTTTAAAAAAAATTCTTAATGTAGGATGTGACAAAAAAGAGAGAGAGACACATTTTATTGTTTATATCTTTCATTATTTTTTAAGGAATGATTCAAAGAAATTGCTGAAAAGAACCAATTGTGGAGTCTATATGATGAGCAGATCTAAGAGTAATTTTAATATTTAATGAGACTAAAAGCCTGTCATCACTAATCATTTTTGATGGCACTTGCCCTTTGGCTGGGTGTATGTGGCTGCATGTGGCTGCATGTTTTTAAGGGACTAGTTTTTCTGTCTTTCTAATGAAATACTACTTGAGACAGGAGAAAAAGTGGTGATTTGGAGCTGTTTGGTTGCCATATCAATTTAGTTTATAATAAGACAGTGATACCTGTGAATATAGAAATGTCCTGTCACTTT
>VYZW01036762.1:20358-36408 GCA_013401315.1 Balaeniceps rex | reverse complement strand
CAAATCTGCTGTTACCATGGTTAATATTTCTGACTTGATTGGCACCACTAGTAATTGAACTGCAGTCTCTTGAGTGCAGCAAGCTCTATTCATTAGCCCCTATTGTGTTAGGACACTGCATCAACCCACATCATTATTTTTCTGTGTTAAGGGGAAAAAAATCAGCCATGAATACAAAGTTATGTTGCCATACAAGATCATGCAGTTTTGCTTTTGGATTAATTTTATGAAATGAAATAAAATATTGCACATAAATTTTATTTATATCAAGAGCAGTGTAATATGAGATGAGGCACCTTCATTTTGACTGCATAATGTTATGTATATCTAAAACCTGAAATAGCTCAGCATCAGCTTTATAAGAAGAGTTTCAGTTTCATCACCATATTAGCAAAATATTTGCAGTCTTCTTTCTCCTTTTTTCCACTTTATATGAGTTATACAAAGTTGCTGATTTGAGTCTATGTATGACAGAATGCTATACAGGTAATGAAAAGAATCATATACCAGAAGGTTTCCTGTATAAGGCACAGGACAGATAAGCTTCATACTGCAGCTTCCAACTGCCCATTTAGATCAAGATTTTATATATATTATGTATCTTTCAGTAGATATTATAGATGACCCTATGGTATATGTAAGTGAATTAGACCAATTAGAAATTACTTCAGAAATCTTGGTAATTTTGAGCTGGCAGGTTTAATAGAAGTAGCCAAAATATGAGAAATATTTGGTATCCTGATCCCATAAAGTCTTCCACAAATGAGTAACCTCTGATGTCAAGGAGATGGCCATACCAGCAAGGTGTTCCAGATTGATCCTTTTGTTCATCCTACCGCATTTTTAGTGTAATAAATACCCTCCTAGTTTCACCTNGGCCTCAGAAATATTTGCCACAAAGATTCTTTCCCATGGGGAAAAGGGAAAAAAAAAGAAGAAAGGAAGATAAGAGAAACACAGGTGCCAAAGGACAAAGTTCTGCTTTACTCCATCAGCCTGCTGTGGCATTGTGAAGTGGATCTTGGAAGACAAAGAGTTTGCATGGCTTCAGGAATGCGAGTTTGAGAAAGGTGGATGGGAGGGAGAGCAAGAGACACTGTGAGATACTGACAGCGGACAAACTGTTTCTCATTGTAGCTTGCTATTAAGTGGAGTAAGCTGTTCTTCACGTTCTCAGTTCCAAGATTCTCACCTTTTCATAATTTCCACTCTGTGGTGAAAATGCAGCAACATATTCCCTACTTCTTCAGTTTCCAGCCTCAGCTGAGTCCACTGCATTATGTATAGTCAAATGGGTTTACAAGGAGAGAGGTAAGTCACACAAAACAGCACATGTTCTAGCAGAGACACACTCATACAAAACAGCATACAAATGAGCAGTACTGTGAGACATGTGTCCCTGAGTCCATGGGATGGATGGTCCTGCCAGTGGTTCTGACTTGTCTCGGCTCTGTTTGAGAACTGCCAGTGCTTGGCACATCAGAAAAATCTAGTTGTGTCCCATTTTATACAAATGACTATCGAAGCACCCAAAATTGGTGGCACTGTGTGTTTAGATCCTCTTCCATAGCATGCAGATAATAACACTTATCTTTCTCTTTATCATTGTAAAGCTTACTTTGTATTTGCAAGGTACTCAGTTGATAGAGAAGCAGTTCCCAGAAGAAAGTCTATGGCACTGTGAAAATTCCTTATCTGGTGTATGCCTGCTTCTGGGACAGCGTATGAGGAGCACTATGAGCGACAAACCCAAACACAAGGTGAAATGCAAAATTAACTGAACCTGCTTCACTCTGAGTGAGCTCATGTTGATTCTCTGATGTCTAATATGCTGGTTGAGCTAACTTAGAGAGGTTCTGGGGACAAAGACTACTCCCCCTTCCCCGCATCAAGTTTAGATTAGATTGTCCAATAGATTTAAAGTCATTAGAGAGAGGACTGGCCAGCAGAAAATAACAAAAGACTCATTTCTTAAGAAAACAAGGTTAAAACCATTTCTTGTTCGTCTGTCTCATCCAGCAATCCCTGTCCATGCCATTCAATAAACAAGGTAGGCACCCTGTGGAAAACCATTATACGTGATCATGTAATAGTTCTCATGTGCCAATGGGAATGCCTGTAGGCATCAGATTAAGGCACGCAGCCATAGCGGTACTGACGCATTCACACTTCTGATTACCTCATTTCACAACTGTTATTTGGTTTAAGTTTAATGTTCCCTTAATTTATCTTTGGGTGCGCGTAATCCAGACAGCTACATGTCTTCTTATACTTATTCTGCATTTCTAGGTTAAACTGGTAACTTGGTGCACCAGCCCACACTCCGTGCCAACAGTCACATATTCCCAGAGCACGGACACACACGCTCGTGTAGCTTCCTGAATTCTTTCTGCCCTTTCACAGCCTCGCCACCATGTGGGATTTGTAGCGTTAAGTAGCCCCACCAATGGTCATCTCTGGCGTGCGTTAACTATGCACCCTTTGTTTCACAATTTACACAGTCCTCTTCAAGCTCCTGCTGGGACCGCTGCAAGCAAGACTCATGTACAAGCAGACTGGTTATTTTCATGCCCGTCAGCTTTCATTCTTTTTGTTGGCCAACATGCCTGCTACATAAATAATCATGGTTTAAGAATAGAGCTAAATTCTATTCCTCTGTTTGACACTGAACTAACTGCAAATATTCTCAGCTCAGCTTTTTAGAGCAGTTTGTAAACAGCACAAAACCCAGATGTGACTCAGAAAGGACACTCTCATGTAAATATAAAGAGACATAATTCAAAGTACAACATTAAGTCTCAGTAATTCACACACATTTGAAATTTATGCTTTGATGGCAACAACACTGACCTGACAAATACTACTGTGTAAATTTGTATAAAATTGAGTACATTACAGGATCTTAAAATCATAGTCACATTATAATAATAGCAATGGACTTTTCCCTTGAGCCTAGTTACATACACAGATTTTCTAAAGCTCCTAAGGAATGTAGGTGCATAAGCACTACTGAAGGTCAGTGGGATTTCCATGGCTAAATCCCTAAGGTATGTTGGAATCAGTCCCTTGCAATTACTAATTCAGGTACAAAATACAGTTATTCACTTCTATATTTTAATGTTCACCTTGGATAGAACAACAGGCTGCATTTGGACTGATCCTGAGTCACACCTGCCTGCATACCTTTCCAGTGAGGCAACATGTGTTGGCTAAGTCATCTCTAATGGGAGAGAGAGCATCTGAGTCTGGCTGTGGCTGTTTATTTTTATTATCTTTGGTTCTATTCTCTTGCTTTCTTCTCTTTATGTTCAGCATCTCCCATTCTCAAGCTAATTTTCTTCGTGTGTGTTTTGATATACACAGTGGTTTTCTTCTTGGCCACACACTCTTTTCTCTCTGCATCACCAGGCTGAATTCAGAACAGATTAGTGACTTAGTCTCTCTCCAAGCTCTATTTATGATGATGACAGCAGTTGGGTTAACTCCTTCTTGTTTTCTGATAGAACAGAAGCAAAATTGAATGTGTTTGTTGGCCAGACAGCTACATTAGGAAAGTTTTTGGAGTTAGAGGTATGTCTATGGCACCAGAACACTGTCAGGGGCAAAAGAGACATAGCCACACAACCCTATACCCCCTATAACCCTCCCCCCATACCCATCCAGACTTACTCTCCCTCCCATTCCCAAACACAGAAGTGGGATGCTACCCTGGATGGTCTTGCTGAACCCACCAAGCAGCAGTGTCCGTTACATTTGAACAGCTCTATCCATTACAGCACAATATCCGTCAGTGAAGAAGCAAATCATTTGTATGTCACACGAGGCAATGTTGTGCCTGCATTACCACAAGGGAATGCTCCTGGGGCAAACATCAGGTGCTGGGGAAGAAACCCCAGCAGGAGACTGCACATGAGGTCTTCTCCATGTGAGCCCCCATGAGACAGCAGGCATGGATACAGCACAGTGCTGCAGATGGGTTCCACACAGTGATGTGCACGGGTCAGCAGCCACTTGGACACACTGCTCGGTGTTAAGCTTTGGATTCCAGAGGAAGAAAACGGTCACGGTTTCACTCCACAAATGTGAGGAAAAAATGCAGCAGAGTCCAGGTGTACGAGTGCTGTTCACTGCACTGACATTGAACAGGCTTTGAAATTATTATGTTTGAGTATTCAAACAAAAAATAAAAATCAAAAGCCATTTTGGTGAAATATGATCTTAATATTTGTACCCAGACCCCCAAAGATATTAGCCATGTGAGGATCTAAGCCTCAGTGTGTGTTCAAGCTCCTTCACCACTGGAAAGCAGTGAGATTTAATTATTTTATGGCTGGAATATACATACCAGTCCCTATAGGAAACTGCAAGTAGTATTGCAAGAGATTAGCCTTATTTGGCTTTGTTTTCTTTTACACAGAGTAACATAGCTGCTGAATCGTTATTAATAATTGTTTATGTTACAGTAATGCCTTAAGCAACCCTCCAGGACAAATACTAAAAAAGATCAAACCCTGAGCAATAGCTCCAGCAGAGCAAGGGGGATCTTGTTTTCCCTGGACCTTGAGCCTCTTGCACCTGCAGTTGGGCTGCTCCCCAGGTTATACAACCACACCCGTTTTGCAGGTCCTGAACTGTGTGTGCTATGTGGGGTGCTGCTAAGCAAGTGGTGCTACCATCCTCTAGTCTGCTCCTGAAACCCAGTCACCCCTCAGCTCCATAACTCCCTGAGAGATCTGATAAGGAAAATAAAACAAGCCTGGCATGCACTCAGCTATGTTAGTCAATCTGAATAATTCCCTAGCTTTGGTATCAGGCACCATGCAGCTCCCACTCACCTCAGGGAACCTCCCACTCACCTCCCACTCCCAGTAGCAGGGAACTGGCCCTGTGCATTGCCCAATTTATCAACATGATACACGAAGTCTGTCTGGAAGATAAACAAGGGGACATATTGCAGTGACATACGAACTCTTTTCAAGTTGTGCATCCTAGGAGATAGATTACATGATGAACATATGCAGTACGCCTTTTCCAGCTCATGCTTCTGAGCTGAACTCTGATGTCCTTCCTGAGGACAGGCTGCATTTTATCCCACAGATAAAGCTGGCTTCCCTTTCTGGGCGAGCCTCTCAGAATTTGATTTCTCGGGGAACTTGACAAATGGCTAATAAGAAGAAATTTATAACCCTTTGACTGATGAGATTTTGTGTTGTCTTTCTGTTTGAGGAGAAGTGAAGAAGTACACTTCTATTCAGAGAAATGCAAAGGAGAAGGAGCAAGCCCTAAGGTGTAAAACTGTCCCTGTCCCTCCCTGCCTCGTACCAAAGCTGATTGCAAAGGCTGTTTGGATCCACCTCCTTCCATGCTTCCCTGCTAATTCACCATCACTTGAGAGAGAAGCAAGAGCAGCCAACACACGGTAATTTTTAAAAGGCATTAGGAGTAATATTGTGACAAACAAGTCAGCAGCAATTCAACACCTCCAAACACAGAATGGCAGAAGTGTGTCCATCAAAGCACAGCTACAGAACAATCTCTGGACTTGGCATCCCCAGTGTAAAGTATGAAGGTGGGAAATCTCCAGGAGCCTAAAAGACACATAAAGACAGCCTCCCCTCTCCCAGTTGAATTGATCTGGGGACCTTTGTACTCCTTCTGCCTCTGAAAATGTCTCTCTTCAAATGTAGTTGATGTTAGAGTTATTATTAAATCTGCATATACCTAGACTGCAGTATAGCTGAAAACAGTTTATCTAAAGATCGTAATCTTTTAATAATATCTTTTCAAACAATCTGTTCTCCTTTTGTCCCTGATATGTTGTCATATGCTCAAAATTCATTACAAACATTGATGTTAAGCTTGAGTCACCTGGCTGGAGAAAACAGGTTGGCATGGGAGTTTTTAAGAGATACATTCACAAAAAAATAGCCCTTTTAATAAATATATTAATACATGGGGAATATATATATAAACCAGATAGCTGTACTAACAAAGAGGCCGGCACCGGCTACACACTTAGACTACGTTGAAGTATGAATTAAGTAGAATTAAAATGCTAGGTGCCATAATCCAGCCACTTTCCTTCACATCACTTATTCTATGGCTACACTGAGCTTGTACCTGACCTGGTCAGTCCCAGGAACAGGCAGAAGCCCATGTCCTGAGACCCTCAACTCACATCAATGCCACCATCAGGCTGCACCCTAGTGCTCCCCGAGGTTGGGGCCCCTCTAGGAAGGATGTTTGGGCTGGTGGCTCAGAGTTGCTCAGGCAGTGGGTCAGCTGGATGCTATCACCAGGCACAGAGCATCCAGGCCTGTCCATGTGGAATACCCTTGTGCCCTCAAGCATACAGTTTAGTTCCTCAGCAGTAGCCACTGGGTTACCCCAGGGCTACCAAGTTGGTACCTGAGTTTGGCCCTACAGGGCTTCAAGGAAAAAGTAATTCTGTATCAAAACACTCCGAAAGCAGCAAAAGTAATGGGCTCTCTGCATAACGGCAATAGACATCAGAGCAGCCTAAAGGATTAATGAAACAGAAGGCACCGTTTTGTTACTTTGATGCTCAGCTTCCCATGCAGCCTTTTAAATCAGCCTCCTCAAAATCTGAACACACTCCCTTTTGCGCAGAACCACAATATACACAAAAAGGAATATGCAATGCAATTTGAAGCGACAATATTAGATTGGAGAGTTTTGGACTATTCGTCTTACAGACAAAATCAATGCCAGTTTTGTGTATTCTTCTACCTGCACCAACAAAATAATTACCAGACTACAGCATTCTGCAGTAATGATCATTAACTGCAGTAGCAATATTGCAGGCTCTAGGGCCTTATTGTAATCTTCCTCATTTCAGTGTTAAACTACTCTAACTTCATTAGCTTCACTGGAGATACTCTGCTTTACACCTACATAATTGAGAGCAGAATCAAGCCTCCACTGCTGTGGAAAATACTGTGTAGTGCAGCACTTTTCAAATAAAATGTAATTAACATGAAATTCTAGATCCATATTGCAATTTGCAAAACGATCACTGTGGGTGCAACATGACTTCCAACTCCCTCTCTCGTCTTAATTTAGTTAGAAATAGGACTGCCTGTGTAATATTTTCTCCACAGCAGCAAACAGAGGCATATTTCTTTTTCTTTTCCTATTGTTATTTTTTTCTCTTTATAAATCTTTGTCAACAAAGGATTACTGGCTCACCTGAGAGACGCAGTTAAAGTCAGATACTCGCCCGTAATTAGGGAAACTTGGAATCCTTGACAGTGAACACCTGGCTTCTCATTACTACCTGAATTTTATACTTCCAAGTGTTAATCTCTCCTCAGGGTTTGCCTTGGAGTTTCATTCTGGTATTCAATGAAACCATCAGGTTTTCCAGGCACTGACACCTTTGAAATGTTTTCCACATGGGAACCAATATGAAACATGTGTGATTATTACCGATTTCTCTGTGTTGATTTCTATTATGGTAGCGCCCTGGAAAAATAGTACAGACAGCAGTAATAAAATCTTTCATTGAATGACTTTATACAGCAGGAAGAGTTGTGTTTAAAGGGGCTGGTTTGGTGGGGGGGGCTGCTATGATGAATGGTGTTATCATGATTATAGCTTAGTTTAAAGGATTTGAAGAACTTCTTGCACATTTTTTAGCCTTGAGAGTAAGTCCTACCAGCACTTCTTTCCTCTTAAAAGCCAGCACTGCTGCCATTCCTCATAGCTCTAGATGAAATACGTGGGCTAGCTCGAAGCTGGGAGCAGGCTGAGCATGAACTCCCAGCTAACACTACAGGGCTACAGTTTGGGCAGATTACTATAATTTCCTTTACTTTACTAAGTGCAGAGTTTTCTTGACTTACCAACCTTTACCAGCCTTACGGGCAGGAAAGTTTTATCATTCTCACAAGACCAAATGTGCTGAGAACTTTGTACTTTTACTGCAGACACCAGAAAACCCAGGCAAAAGGATATCTTTGGGGTTTATCTTCCGTTAACCAGAATTTACAATCCTGTGCCTGAATAAGAGTTGTTTAAAGCACTCCAGGCCCAAAGCTCTTATTGACTACTGCAAGGCAATAGGGGTAATAAGAAATCAAAATAATCTGAAAGAAGAACAGCAAAGCTGAGAGTTCCCATGGAGCTGAAACTCACTCAGAAACATGAAAACAAGTGGCTTTTAAACAATAGTTCATTTGGTCTCTGAAAGCACCAGGTGCCATTGAGAAGGAAAACAACCAGGTTATCTTACCTCTATCAAGTCCAAGCCCTGATGCACTTGACAATTTTTAAAGTTTTCAGTGAATTCGGGAAGAGCAGACTATGAAATTTACTTAAGGAGTAAGTAGCACACTCAGTGAAAGAAAATAGGTAAGACTTGTTTGGGATCTGAAGGGGGAAAAAAAGGAAGCAAAACAGTGGGAGGTCTTGTGACCTAAGCCTGAGTATCCAAATTAGCAGTATTTTGCTGATAAAAGAGCAGTTGTGATTGAATCGCAGAAGAAAAACACAGAAGACAACTGAGAAACCTCAAATTAACCTATGGTGAGCTTTATATGCGAAAAGATTAAATGAATGAAGAATGCAAAATTTAATTAAAATATGAGAAAATCAAAGGTGTTGATCAAAGTGGTCTTTCTCTTGCAGTTCAGTGATAAAAAGTGGAAAACTCAGTTGCCTGCTGCATTTCCCTTACATGGTTCAACTCAGACTCTGATGTCTAACGTGTCATAGATGCTAAAAAAACTGAGCATCAATATGTTCCAGCAGAACAAGAGAGTTTGTTCTTCCTAGATGGATACAGGAAGTTTCATGTCCCTGTTTGCTAGAACTCAGTTTCACTTAAAACCAACCATAGTCCACTTCTCACCACTGCCAGAGGTGACAGAGGACACCTGACAAATTTTCCCTGGAGAATAAGATTTTCTTTCTTTAGTTGCATGATTATGATTTGAGTTCTGGGCACAGCCCTGGGCGAGACTGATGCATATACTTTGAAGGAGGCTACATAATCTTGCTATCAGAACTGGAATGCAAGCACGTTTCCCCAGACCCTTAGTGAGGTCCTAGATGCATGGCATTTCCCAAATTCCTTGCGGATATCCAATAATCCTTACCAGTCTCTTGGTCGCTTAGGGAGCAGCTGCAGAGCACTGCCTCCTACTCAGCAGAGCTCAGGGAAAAAAATACTATATCTTCATAAATATATGCTTCAGATTATTCATAAAATTAAAAAAAACAACCAACCAGCCAAACAAAAAAACTCCAAAAAACCTGTGCCATAGCAACAGTGTACATTATGTACATATATATGTAAGTAATGCAAGGGAAAGTTTAACCTAGATGCTTCTTCCCTCAACAGTTTTTCAGTCTCCATTGACTGTTTCAATTCCTGTATTAACCCCCTTCCCCTCAATTCCCTACGGCCTGTTTTTTCTCCCCATTGTAATACCCTTCCTGTCTCTGCCTCTGATTTTATGCAAATGTGGGTTATCTGGGGTGATGATTATAGAACTGAAAATAGAGTAATATAATAGTCCTGCTTTAGAGCATTAGACTCAAAGCACAGTGGATCACTACCTACTCTGCTGGGAGCATTTCTGGGCACTTAGCTGCATGGTCTGCAATTCTTGTCTTCCTTCCTTCAGATCCTACTATTTCTCTTCCATTTATGTGTGTCAGGAATGAACTGACTCATAAGGCTATAGGGCAGATTTGTGCAACAGTCCAGCTCTCTGGGACTGGTGACTTGCTCCACAGATGTGTGCCCTGCCACAGGAATGACAAGATGCCAGCTTCCCAGCATGCAACCTTCATATGTTTAGTTGTATCTGCATATAGTTAGTTGTGTCTGTCGTTTGATACTTCTGCAAGTCCCCATTTCTTCTGCCATCAGCTTCTCTCATTATAGGCACTATAGTTCTCAGTTTTCTGTTAAGAAAAACATCTGCAGAGGAGGTGATGAACAATGCTGCAGTGGTGCCTCCTGCGATGAGCTGGTGAATCTGCCCCAGTACAACTGACAAATTCTGGTCACCGATGAAGTTACAAGGAAAACTGTTGGGCTGTGAAACGTTTCTGTGAATTCACCCCAGCTGTTCTCACAAGGTGAGGAACCCTGAGGAACTGCTAGTCTTAATAACTATGATTTGACCAACTTTGGCTCAAGAGATTGACTGATGAACGAGTTTTAACTGCCTGTCTGCCAAGAGAAATGAGGAATAGAAAAATCCCAAGAAGGATTTTAGAGACACACACAAAAGCAGTGAGGGAGAAGGGTCACAAAATTCGCAGGAAAAAGAAACATGTACACTCGTGTGATGGGAGGACCTGACTTAGCTAATGGATCAGCTCAAGTGGAAACACTGCCTTATTCAGAAAGCAGCAAGAGAAATATCTAAAAGGATGCTAGAGGACCTGCTTCCAGCCTAAATGATGTACCAGAGGAATAAGGAAAAAGCAAAGAAATGTCTGTAGGATTTATCACATTTATCTTGTGCTAGGAAGTAAGGAGCAAAAGAGTTCAGAAAACCTGAACAGAGCCCTCTGCAAAGGTATTAATAAATATATCCATGCCCTCCTGAATACTTACAATGTAAAATAGTGTGCTCACATACTTGCCAATAGTGATTTCTAGGAAAACATGTTTAAATTTGGGAAGTCTAAAGAGTTGGTGTTTTGTTTAGTGAGGGAACAAAAACAAACGTTGTTTTGGATGAGCACAAATGTTTCATTTTGTGTTTTTTTTCAATTCAGTCAACAACAGAAAATACTTCATTGCTAGCATCACTTGCGAGTCAGGCATATACACAGGAAAACAAAAACCAGAGATTTATGTTGTCCTCTGTTGCACTGGAGAAACCCAAGGGGAAACTATGTTTGACAGGCAAAAAAAGAAAAGAGAAAAGAATTCTTATTTAAAAATGTCTAACAGGATTAAAGTGACGGGGAACAAATTACTACAAACCTCAGAAGCTGAGGACTTCCATCTTTAGGTGTGCTGGCACTTCTACTATAAGCCTCCACTTCAAATATAACTACAGAGAAGAAATTGATTTTCTGTTTTTATGACTTTTTAAAGGCACATTAATGTTCTACATAACTGAGTATTTGCACAGTACTTTATTATGTGAAATACCATTAATTTCAATGGGAGTTTGTGTAGTATGGTAACGATGTCATTAAGCAGGGCTGTTAAACTCATTGGGCTATATACCGTCCTGAATTACACCTGTACACCCCACTCCCCCGATCAGCATGCCCTCTCCCACACCTCTGTACCTGAGCCATACAGCGTGCCTCTGCTTCCCCTGGCTAGCAGGGGCCAAAGACGAAAGCTCTGCAGCTGCAGCTAATGACTAACAGGTAGGAAGTTCTGAGACATAGCCTATGTTATATCCATCTGCACAAGAACAAGAGTTGTCCAAAAGACACTTACAGAGCTCTACTTTACTGTGTGGCTGTGCCATGGGTTGAAATGGCTTCATTTATCACTTTATCCTAAAATGTCACAGGTTTACTCTCATGACACCTTTGTGAAGAAGAAAAAGAGCAACTTAATTCTGTGGAGTGGAACTGATGCACACACAGAAGATATGATCTGCACACAGCAAATTCCTCCAGTGGCCTGAGCCCTGAGTAGCATCCTGCCTAGAGGCTGCTTTCCAGACTCATTACTGATGCAACCAGTAGGGACATCAGTACATGACATGTTTTATAGGTGACTATTTCCATTTTAGTCCATGGATAATAACTTGCACACTCAAGGATTTGCAAGACTTTGTCCCTTCAGTGTTTAGGGTCTAAATTCTATCTTCAGCAAAAGCTTGAAATAATGGGTGGTGAGTAAGCTGCACCACCTTTGAAGTAGCTCCAGGAAGTATTGTGCTCAGCATCGCTTCTCTGAAGTATTGTCAAGCCTCTTTCCCATGTGTACCAAGCTGAGGGAAGAAGGCACGTTTTCCTTCCTACCCTATCCATGCTGGTTGCCTTGAAGAGAAGAGAGAAATTGATGTACATATGGATTGGGGAACAAGAGGCTGAACTGCAGCCCTGCAGAAGGAGATCTGGGGGTTTTGGTTGATGATAAACTCAATCTGAGTAAACAATGTGCAGCCAAAAGGGCCAACTGTATACTTGGGGTGCATTAAGCCCAGTATAGCTAATTGGTCAAAAGAAGTGATTGTCCCACTATACTCAGCATTGGTGTAGCCTCACCTCAAGTACTGTGTGCAGTTTTGGGCTCCACAATATAAGAAGGATATAAAAATTTTAGAATGTGCCCAAAGGAGGGCAAGAAAGATGGTGAAAGGACTGTAGGGCATGACTTATGAGGAGTGGCTGAGGATACTAGGTTTGTTCAGCTTAGAGAAGAGGAGACTGAGGGGTGACCTCAATGCTGTCTAAAACCTTCTCAAGAGGGGGAGTGGAGAGGGATGTGCTGATCTCTGTTACCTGGTGTCTGGTGACAGGACATGAGAGAATGGCTTAAAGCTGCATCAGAGGAAGTGCAGATTGGACATTAGAAAAAAGTTCTTCCTGAGAGGGTGGTTAAGCACTGGAACAAGCTCCCCAGGGAAGTGGTTATGGCCCCAAACCTGGTGGATATTCAAGCAGCATTTGGACAACACTCTTAGATAACTGATTTAACTTTTAGGTTGCCCTGTGTGGAGTCAAGAGTTGGACTCAATGATCCTTATGGGTCCCTTCCAACTCAGGATATTTTATGATTCTATGAAAATACAGCCCCATCATCAGCATTCTACTTGACCTAGAGGCAGCCTGACAGAATGGACCAGGAACCAGCAAGGGCCTGGTATGAAAAAAGCTCTCACTTTCCATCTTCACATCATGGCTTGCAGCCCAAATCATCTCTTTGACTTTAACCTCTGTCCTTTGCTCTCTTTCCCAATAATGGGCTTTTCTATAGGATGGTTTCTTCCTGTCCCACTGAAGTCAATGAGAGTCTTGTTAATAACTTCAGCAGAAGCAGAATCAAGCTCTTTCTTTTTCTTTTCTTTTTTTTTTTTTTTGTTGGTATCTAATTTGGATTGCAGTTGTACTGATTGACAACTCCACTACAACTGCATTGAATTGCTGCCCAAATCAGTAATCTACTTTGGTGTCTTAATTAACTAGAGTAAAATTTGAATTGAATTGCTTTTCTTGGAGATCTTTTAGGGTGGCTGTCAATCCAAAGGTAAAGACTTTTATAAAATTGCTGCTGTTTTTTATTTTATACAATTGCTTTAGATAAAGATATTTTTCTTCATCTCTTACCTCTCAGTACTTACATTTTCTTATTTCATATTCCCTTCTATTTCCTTTTTTCATTTTTAATATATTCTTTTCTCCCTCTTATTTTTTAATTAGCCTTCTATTTGAATTTAATTATTTTCTTCTCTTTCAGCTAACTCCTGTCTTACACAGCACACTATCTCACCACCCCCTTCAATAAAGCTCTGTCTCTCAGCCTCACCTGCCTCTTTTAAGTCTCGAATCTCTAATTTATTTTTTGCATTTCTAATCCCCCCCCAATAATTCTTTTTTAACTCATGAGTTTCCTTTCCAGCCACAGGGTCTAGGTTTCTCCCCTTTTGCTTCCTTTACATCAATGCAATGCTGTAGGTCCCAAATGAGCAGCACCAGATCTGTACCCTTCCAATGTAGAGAAGAATGAGGCCCACAAAGCAAACCCAGTAAAGAAAACTGGCATGTTTTCCTCAGCAAAACTGGGATGTTTCCTTTTGAACAGACTGGGAAACAACTGTTCAAAGTATGACAAATAATGGGAAAATTTTTCACATTCCTGATTCTAGGAAGGTGGAAGAGCATTCCAATAAGCAGTTAATAAATATTCTTGGTCTTTATCCATTCCCTACCAACATTTCTCTTCCCACTCCCCTTATTCCTACAAAATTCACATATGCTGTCTCTCTTGGGCACAGATTCTGATCTTGGTTTTACTGCTTTTACACTGGCTTCACTGCGCTAATTTCTGTTTCGTTTCTCTTGAGTTATCCAAGCTTAAGCAAGAGCAGACTCAGGCTCTCTCTTGGGCTGGGATTTTCTTTTTTTTTTTCCTTTTACTTTTTAAATTAGATGTCCCAGCTGATCTTAAACAGCTGGCTTTTTTCATTTCAGGAGTAGCTTAAGTCTGCACTCTCCAACAGCATACAGCAGTTATCAGTTAATGAGATGACTTGTACCCTTGTCCACACTTGCATCACTACGGCTGCTTAAATGAGCTGATGTGCTGCAACTGAGGATTAAACCGTCTCTTTCAATCCTGCATGCACTGCAGCACAAGCTACTCACTCCAGCAACCACAGAAGCGATTGCAGTCCTGGGAAAGTCAAGATGAGCAGAAACCCTTGTGCATTAAAGGTAAAGCAACCTCAGCAGTGGAAAAATGAAAAGAGGAACACATCCTCTGCCTGCTGTTCAGATGTTGCTGAAATCCCCTACCTGTTTTTTCCAAAAGTACATTGCTTTGTGTATTTTCACATCCTTTTTTAATCCACCCACCCATGCTTCATTTTTGAAAGGTGCACTGTGAACATGCCAGGGTTAAAAAGGACACTCCAACATTCATGTCTGTAGACTTCACCATTCCAAAGCCATGCACATACAGTATAGGAAACATATTCTAGAAAAACAAGAAAATTCCTAGTGTTAGAATATGATCTTTGGGGCTTCATACTTCCAGGGTGAGGTAACAACTTCACTACCTTGAAGCTTGAAGAAGAGCTATTTTTATAATGCTATGTTTGCTGACTCCACAAGGAAATCACAAATGTTGGGATATGGTTCCAGAGGATTTAATCCAAGTGTTGGTCCCATGCTGAAGGATATTCAACTATAAATGACTACCTGGCCATTTAAACTGGGGAGTTGAAGATAATTACATATATCTTTTGGTTGTTATTGATTACAGAAACACCACAACCTAACTATTTCAGCCCTAGGGCTAACTAGGTTCAGATGTACCCTCTTTTCTACACAGATTGCATAAATGAAGATGCTTAAGGAAGGATTGCAAATTGGGATACATTTATCAGTGCAAAGGTATACTTTGTTCAGAGAACCTAAATTAGTTGTTTCATTTCCACATTACAGAGACGAAATTAATAACATTTCTTCATATGTGGATGCAGCATTTGCACTGAGGTGATTATACTTGCCAAAACAAGCAGAAGCCTCAGTTGCTGAATATTTTTGCTGTTATCCACTATTACCTCCTTCTCTGCAAAAATTCAGGTTTAGGCTTCTTTAACTTATTACAGTAGAGAGCTAAGACACCATTCTTATAAGTAGCTTTATGTAGTACCAAGACCCTGCAAGATTCCAACACAGCTCTAGGCACTGTGAAGACACCTACCAATAGAAAAATTTGTATATCCGCTCAACCCTGAAAGATATTTATACCAATGCAAAATGAATGTATTATACTACCACTCTGGTTTGATGGCAACTGAGGTCCATCAGTTAATCAATTGTGTGCAGCGCCAAAATAGTACTGAAGGGACACAACAGTCCCTGCCCTGGCAACCTCATGAACTACTTTCCCATCCCTTCCATGTTACACTTTTGTGAGCTCTACACATCAGCAGCAAGACTTCAGGCTTAGAAAGGATTCAAAATAAAACTCACACCAAAACAAAAACCCCATTGTGTACTTTCTGATTAATTTTTGAGTGCACCTGAAGCAATTACAACAGTGGTAATGATATTCTTCATAGAGCCTGTCCCTTAATGTGCACCATAATTAGAGGAAACTTGGATCCTAACAGACATGGTCTCTAAAGACTCGAGGGATTGGGGGGGTGTGAAAGGGAAAGGGGTAAGGCCATTAAACGTAGCCAAGGCACCTCTGCCTATCCCTCTCAGCACAGACCAATGCAAATATGTGGTCTGAAAATTAACACAGCTAGGAAGGAAACATCCCACAGGGAGAATCAATACCCAGCAAAGGATAATGGGAACCCTGTGCAAGCAGCTGTGATCTGCCCTCTGAACATCAGCACCTGTCGACAACAGCAATCAATG
>VYZW01036762.1:0-20256 GCA_013401315.1 Balaeniceps rex | reverse complement strand
TTCTTCCTAAATGCGGACAAACAATGACTTCCCCAAATAACCGGCACTGCTCTTTTTAATCTTTCCTCCCTCCCTTCTGCTGTGGCCTTTTTGCAGTATACAAGGAGGATCCATGGAATCCACAGCTAGAAATTAAGTTATTCAGCTTAATTTCAGAATGTGTTCTGCCACAGAGTCAAGGCATGACAGGCACTGCAATTCAGCCATAGCAAGGAATTCAGGCCTAACCATTTCCGTGATACTATGTTTGTCTTGTACTTTATGATTATTATTAAAGAACCTTATTTATTACCCTTTCAAGGACAGTGGAATAGCAAAACTGGAGATGCTCAGAGCAGGTTGGAATTTGAATTATTCTCCACAGGACAGAGAAATGTTGCAGGCAGTGACCTTTATGCCTGTCTATAGCTGTCTAAGTTGCATTACTGAAGACCAGTCTTGTCACAGCCTTTGTGCGTGTCTCCATACAGTCACACTGTAATATAGTAAAAAGAGAAAAAATGCATATAAGCAAAAAGTAATGATGCTTTCATGGAGTCCACTGGGCAGAACAAGGAATTAGTCTGATGTAGTCAGCAGCATGTCCTGAGAACATTTCTTTCACTCAGAAGGACCTTCTTGTTTCTGGTGCAAGTAACAGCAAACAATATCAAAGTCTGCAGATTTGTTTTAGAAATTTGAAGCACACCATTTTTACCCATGACCGTATGATTCCTCCTAAAAGTCTCCAAACTCTGTTGTGCTTGAGTATCCCGAGATACTGTGAAATACACACAAGAAGCTGAACTCTAAAGAGATCAAAGCCTCACGCCTCTAAATGCCATGTGACTACTCACATGCTCAAAATTAAAAGTGTGCTTCATTAGACTGGGGTCTGTGAATCTGCCCTAAACACTAAAAGCCAGAAGAATGTCTCCAGCAGTTTGCAGGAAATCATAGTAGCCACCAAAAATTACTCTGGATCTTGTGGTTCCCAGTCCCGTGCTCTTAACATAATAATATCCAGTTTCCCACTAGAGAAGCCGGTAGCATTAGCAAACACAGAAATGCAGATTGAGCTTACTGAGATGCCAGCTAGGGCTCTGAAAGGTAGACAGCTGAGCAGTGTACTGGAAAATGACCAGATATATTTAAACTGGCACGATCCAGTTCACTACGTTCTGAACTGATGCCAAAAGTTCAGGGGCATTGCAAGCACATCTTACATAAGGGACACATGTTTCTGCCATCTACTCCTGGTACTGAGCACAGCGGGTGGAGATCAGGGAGCAGAGGGCAGAGGATATCCGAGAGTGTTCTTTCAAACTTGTCACAGATTTCCATTTTGTCACGTTCTTAGCATGTGTGTTTATTTTCCTTGAATATTCAAGCATTTGGAGCTTTACAGTTGCCAGAGCTTATGAAAAGTGCATATTTAGCTCAAAGAGTTCCCAGATGTGAATTTCAAAATGTCACTGTGTTGATTAGCTATAGAAGGCAGCCAGTCAAAGAGCAGAAACAACAACATGTGACTTGGCATTCCCCAGCCAGCCAGAAAATAGTCACCCATTTAATTTTTCATAAATTTTCCAAAATCTGGGAATACAGCAAAAGTTAAAGGCATGAACAAATGTTTCTGTTTCCTAGTCCACACCTAATGTCTTACCCTATCATCACTGCTGTTTCACCTCCTCCTGTTGGGAAAGGTCTTGAGAAGACCTGTGAGGTCATCAGGAAGCAGTGGCCAGGACTTCAAGGTTCCTCCATCACTGAAGTTATCCTGCAGTGGAGACATGTGGGGGTCTGCCCCACCTCTGGGGGAAAAAAATGAAATTAGAGTGCAATGCGTTTATTTTCTCTTAATGTTATGCATTGTTTGCAGCTGATTATTCATCATCACAGCTCACCCCTATGAATGATTCATGAGGGGACAGCTGTTCCCAGGGCTTCGGCTCCTGAGCTGCACATACCACAGGAGGCATCCCCAGGCTGGTTATGCAAGAAGTCAAGCACCTGAGAAGTGCTGGGGCCTCTTCAGCTCAAAGAGCTTAATTTTTTCAAATGAAGGCAAGGCTACCATGCACCCTGAAAGTGCAAGGGGGAAAGGAGTGGGTAAGTAGGTTACACATAGAAATAAAAGGTGTTTCAAGGTATACAACAAGCCAGGCTTTAAGGAGAGCTAGTATTAGTCTGGTCAGCTGGAAACACTAGTGTTCAATATCCTGTACAGGATTATTCTAGCTTCTGCAAAATGCATGCATAAAAACTTCATTAAAATGTTGACATGTTTTGCAGATATTATTTGGTTTCTGTCTTATTTTTCAAGAAAAGGTCTATACTTAGGCTGCAGGCACTACAAAGGACACAGTAAAGCCAGTTTTCATACCCATTTCTGATTTGCTTCTGAGTCTTGTCTTTGCATGATAAGCTGTATGTCTCACACTTCCGTGCACAGCATGTGTAGCACTTTCTACTGCAGACAGAACTAAACTTCTCCTAATGAGGCTTCCCAGCTTTAAATTAATGGTAATGTAGAAATAATATCCTCCCTCTTTCTTTACTATTGCCTCAACTGAAGGAGAGAGACATAAGAGAGAATTTAAAAATCTACTCAAAAAGCACAGTTGGTAATAACAGCAATTATTATTACAAATCAGCTGTTTTTTCAAATACAATGACAATTTTGCCTTAAGAAAATAGGTAATTGGCAGTAGAACTGAAGTGGCAAACAATTTCTGCACTGTGTGTGGATGTTGCACAAATCAGGAACATATCTTATGCCTTTTTCCTCTCTTGTGTGTCCTTGCCCCTTTAAAAAAAAAGACAAATTACTTCCAGGATGATATTCTATTAGCAATTTTAGGAAATCCCTAGACCCCAGCAATTGTGCTGAAGAAAGAGTGGTGCTACTCTTTCAAGCTCCACACACAAAATAAGATTGAATCGCCAAAATCTGTTGCCATTCCTAATAAACAGCACAGATGTTTAGAATACAAGCGAAAATGCTACTTAGAATTTGGGTTTCAAACTCTTTAAAACCACTTTGATTGAAAAAAGCATCACAGACATTTCAAAAAATAACTGGACAGTCTCTAAATCTACAGCCCAGGTTTGGAATTCACATATCACTCCCTTCTTTAAGGAAGAGTAGTTTATACCAATGCAGAATGGATTTTTTTTTTTTTAACCATACAGCTTTTGTGTTAGATGTTCTTTATCCTATTTGAATAGTGCTTTCTCTCAGCCTCATTCTGACCTTTCACTCATCCCACCACAGACTCAGTCTACAAAGTATTCAAGGTTATTTATATCACAATCATTGTTTATACAGAAGTGGGCAAGGGAAACTCAGTTGTTTGTAAATGCAGGAGGGCAATTTAAAATAGGATGAATTTCAGCTGCAGTGCTGGAATTCTTTACCATGTCTCCATAAGAGATGTACAAACCACTTACTCTGCAGAGAACAAGGTTACAAGTTGCACATCATACATACACTGGAATTACATGGTTTGTGGTAGACCTCTCTGGTGCCAGAGCCAAACTCTGTTCTCAATCTCCAGAGACAATGGGCTTGTGTTGATATAAGGTTGCAGAATTTGACTTTAAATCAGTAAGCAGGCACAGAAAAAACAGGCCTCTGCACACATATGTCCTTGATCAGATATTGCTTGCACATGGAAATCATTTTTAGTTACAGACGAAAGCCTTTTGTTGTCTCCAGAAACACCAATACTATGTCTAGGCAGCTAAACGTTAAGTAGCTCCTTGGAAGCAGCATTGGTCACCTTTGCTGTAACAGAAGAGGACCGTGGGAGGATTTCCCAGGGGGAGAGGCAATGTGTCTACCAACCTTTTTTCCCATTAACAACAGTTAGTGCAGTTCAACCTCCTATTCACATAGACATGTGGCACCAACACCATCATACCTGCCTGCAGCCCAGAGAATTAATTATACAGATCTCTGCTTCAGGGAGTTGGACTCAATGATCCTTATGGGTCCCTTCCAGCTAGAGATATTCTATGATTCTATGATTCTATACATTTCAGCTTGCTTCAGATAGCATTTTCCAATGACAGAAGTCCAAAGGGACGAACCACCAAAGCATTATTCATTTAATAAACAAGCTGCTATAGGTTTCTTACCTTTGCTATAAAAACCTCTATTAATTGTCTCAGACTCATACTTCTTTAATGAACATCACTTTCAATGATATGGTGAGAGAAGACCAAATTTGTACAGAACAGTATGTTCCTTGAAAGTGAAACAACAGCAATTCCTTCAAGTACAGTGTGCTAGAATATAATGCCTCACCTCTTCTCAATACCCTTCAGATTCCAACTGTGTGCAGAACATGATACTATTATCTGTAGGAAGAAAAACAAAGAGAAAGAGTGGTTGGTTGTCTGGAACAAATTACTACTGTTAAAGGTGAGGCATAACAGAGCTCAGAAACCATTAACATTAGATATGTTGTGTATCCCCATGCTGGTCACTCTCTGGCAGTTTTTTAAGTCCTATATCCTGTATCCTCAGTACTGAAGATCAGCATTCAAGCTGAATGCTACCAGATTCAAACATATTAAATTTTAAGTGCTTCGACTCATAACTAAAACCTTGCATTACTTATTCTTATTTAACATTGCAAGGATTTTTAATGATGAAGATAAAATTTTGCTCTTGGATAACATTTATCTGCAGATTTGCATGCACTCTATCCAAAAGAGGTAGAACTGAATATCAAAGAAGCGAAAACCATAGATAAGCTCCTCAGCAGAGTTGAGGTTAGATCCCTCAATTCACTACCTTGTCCCTGGGTCACTATGCCAGTAGAAGTCAAAATTATAGAATTCATAGAATCATAGAATCGTTTAGGTTGGAAAAGATCCTTAAGGTCATTGAGTCCAACCGTAAACCTAGCACTGCCAAGTCCAGTAAACCACGTCCCTAAGCACCACATCTACACATCTTTTAAACACCTCCAGGGATGAGGACTCAACCACTTCCCTGGGCAGCATGTTCCAATACTTGATAACCCTTTTGGTGAAGAAATTTTTCCTAATATCCAATCTAAACCTCCCCTGGCGCAACTTGAGGCCATTTCCTCTCATTCTATCACTTTATGCTTGGGAGAAGAGACCAACACCCACCTCGCTACAACCTCCTTTCAGGTAGTTGTAGAGAGCGATAAGGTCTCCCCTCAGCCTCCTCTTCTCCAGGCTAAACAACCCCAGGTCCCTCAGATGCTGCTCATAAGACTAGTTCTCTAGACCCTTCACCAGCTTCGTTGCCCTTCTCTGGACATGCTCCAGCACCTCAATGTCTTTCTTGTAGTGAGGGGCCCAAAACTGAACACAGTACTCGAGGTGTGGCCTCACCAGTGCTGAGTACAGGGGCATGATCACTTCCCTAGTTCTGATACAAGCCAGGATGCTGTTGGCCTTCTTGGCCACCTGGGCACACTGCTGGCTCACATTCAGTGGGCTATTGATCAACACCCCCAGGTCCTTTTCCGACAGGCAGCTTTCCAGCCACTCTTCCCCAAGCCTGTAGTGTTGCATGGGGTTGTTGTGACCCAAGTGCAGGACCCAGCACTCAGCCTTGTTCAGACTTACACAATTGGCCTTGGCCCATCGATCCAGCCTGTCCAGGTCCCTCTGTAAAGCCTTCCTACCCTCAAGCAGATCAACACTCCTGCCCAACTTGGTGTTGTCCGCAAACCTACTGAGGGTGCGCTCAATCCCCTCTTCCAGATCATTGATAAAGATATTAACCAGAACTGGCCCCAATACTGAGCCCTGGGGGACACCGCTTGTGATCAGTTGCCGACTGGATTTAACTCCATCCAGTTTTTACTCAGCAAAGAGTATGCCGGTCCAAGCCACGAGCAGTCAGTTTCTCCAGGAGAATGCTGTGGGAAACGGTGTCAAAGGCTTTACTAAAGTCCAGGTAGACAACATCCACAGCCTTTCCCTCATCCACTAAGTGGGTCACCTGGTCATAGTAGGAGATCAGGTTAGTCAAGCAGGACCTGCCTTTCATAAACGCATGCTGACTGGGCCTGATCACCTGGTTGTCCTGTATGTGCCACATGATGGCACTCAAGGTGATCTGCTCCATAACCTTTCCCAGCACTGGTAGACTGACAGACCTGTAGTTCCCTGGATCCTCCTTCCAGCCCTTCTTGTAGATGGGCGTCACATTTGCTAGCCTCCAGTCAACTGGGACCACCCTGGTTAGCCAAGACTGCTGGTAAATGATTGAAAGTGGCTTGGTGAGCACTTCTGCCAGTTCCCTCAGTACCCCTCGGTGAATCCCATCTGGCCCCATAGACTTTTGTGTGTGTAAGTGGTGCAGCAGGTCACTAACCATTTCCCCATGGATTATGGGGCTTCATTCTGCTCCCCCATCCCTGTCTTCCAGTTTAGGGGGTTTGGTACCCTGAGAACAACTGGTCTTACTATTAAAGACTGAGGCAAAGAAGGCATTAAGTACCTCAGCCTTTTCCTCATCCTTTGTCACTATGTTTCCCTCCACATCTAATAAAGGATAGAGGTTGTCCTTAGCCTTCCTTTTGTTGTTAATGTATTTATAGAAACATTTTTTATTGTCTTTTATGACAGATCAAGTTCTAGCTGGGCTTTGGCCCTTCTAATTTTCTCCCTGCTTAACGTCACGACATCCTTGTAGTCCTCCTGAGTTGCCTGCCCCTTCTTTCAAAGGTCATAAACTCTCCTTTTCTTCCTGAGTTCCAGCCAAAGGTCTCTGTTCAGCCAGGCCGGCCTTCTTCCCTGCCGGCTCATCTTTTGGCACATGGGGATGGCCTGCTCCTGCACCTTTAAGATTTTCTTGTCGAAGAATATCCAGCTTTCCTGGACTCCTTTGCCCTTCAGGACTGCCTCCCAAGGGACTCTGTCATCCAGGCCCTAAACACACCAGAGTCTGCCCTCTGGAAGTCCAAGGTAGCAGTTCTGCTGACCCCCCTCCTTACTTCTCCAAGAATCAAAAACTCTATCATTTTGTGTTTGCTATGCCCAAGATGGTCTCCAACCCTCACATCACCCGCAAGCCCTTCTCTGTTCCCAAACAACAGGTCCAGCGGGGCACTTTCCTAGTTGGCTCCCTTACCAGCTGTGTCAGGAAATTAAAGCAACCAGCCTGGTTGTAGACCTCTATGTTCAGGATTGACCTGTTTTCCAGTGTTCTTGGGTGATCTAAGAGAGATCCTACAGGTGTTGCCTCAATTGAAAACTGATGAACAAGAAGAAATTAAAAAAATGCTGTGCATGTAGTGGACATGAATGGAAATTCTTTGAACCAATTAGTACAGCAGTGTGTTCATACTGACATATGAAATATCTGTGGACTTTTAAGCATTTTTCTGTGATGCTTAATAAACTTTATATCTATGACAAACTAAAAAATCGAAAGGTTGTTTTTTCTTACAGTAACATTCACCACAATTTTTTTCTTCACAATGCTTACATTTCTGTTCCCACAGTGAAGGGTACTTTCTCACCCTTATTGAACACAGTAAATATTTGAGACAGAACTGAAATAATTCATTCAGGCAGATGCAAATCTCGGAAGAAAATCCAGCTGCATATGAAGGCAGGTTAGAAAGGGGACGATTTTGTAGGTGCTGTTGTTCACTTCCTAAAATATCACTTATCTTTGCAAAGAACTTGTCCTAGAATAATTCCAGACTCTTTTTCCATATTACTGGTGGGCTTCTGTGCATATATTTATATCCAGGCTGTCCTCTGGATGTCCAGTCATTTGCAGAGATGTGTGTGTGCTGTGGCTCTGTTAAAGACCACTAATTCCTGCAGGAGAACTAACCCACCGCCCACTAACCTACTGCCAAGCATCACTATGGGAGAAAAAACCTCACCACTGCAAACAGATGCTGAAACTATTTCAGATCCACTCTGCTGTTGTGAATGTGCTTTCTATATAGTAAGTGGCAAAGAAAATTGCAAAGCACAGGTTGGACTAAATGACTTCCTAAGGTCACTTCAAACCTGAATTTTCCTATGATGCTATGACAGGTAGCAATGTGGTACATGAGACAGAAACTGCTCCTACTGCATAAACCTGAGGATTTACTGTCTGTTATTACCAAGCTGTTGTTACAGTTCTTCCATCTGATGTGAGGTGCTGCATGAACTAACATCCTGATCATGTGAATTGCTCTAATATGCTTTTCCAGATAAAATACTAATATATTTTTATTTATCATTTATATACTTATAAATGATAAATAATTTATTATATAGGCCTGCACGACAAAATCTAGCAAAGACAGTGTGAGCTAAAATAAAACCCAAGCAACTCCTTGACCATTTAGCAATGTCTGTGTACTGTGCTGCATCCTTTAAGCAGAAGCCCACACATGAAGATAGAGCGTGAAGTGCCTTTCCTGTGGCTTTATGGCAACCAGGGCTGTACTGCCAGGAACAGCACAGCTCTCAGCCGTGTTCAACAGTTGTGTAGCACTGATTTGGAGCAATATCAGAATGGGACCCTCCTCTATGAGAAAAATAGGGCTGACAAAATTGTGCAAAGAACTAACGCTTAACAACAGATACAGCGCATGGCGAAAGGGAATGCTGCTTGGAGAGTAACGTAAGATAAGATTACACTCATACAGCATTGCTGTTTGCAGGAAGAGAGATGTTACCCCTCCAACACAGGCACACTCACACATTGTAATGAATCACAGATTAACCGTTACATTATTCCTGCAGATTCAAAGGGCTGTTGTAGAGTAGAAGGCTGTGGGGATGGTTGTCCTACTGCTAACAGTGCCAAAGAGTTGCCTCATTTCACTTGAGAGAAGGAATTCCAACATTACACTAACAGAAGTGCTCGAAAAGCCCCTTTTCCCACCTATGCTGTGCTTGCCATCATGAACACAGTCCTCAGATATTAACTATTTTGGATTATTTCAATAAACAGTCCACTACCTGGTGTCACTGGCCGGGCACTCGAAATCCACAGAGTGATTCAAAGCATGTACGCTTCAATGGAAAGACATGCCCTGACTCCCATCCTGACTCACACGGGCTGAGAGTCGGGTTCTTAGAGTCCACACATGACTGGTAATTTTTAAATGATTACAATGAAAGGAAAGACTGCCTTTTTAATGCCCAAGCACAACAGCTGCAATGTCATTGGGGTTGTGTTCTGAGATGCTCCTAGACTGCAGCCCAAATAAGCGTCTTAATGATACTTTGAAAATATGTAAAGCACTTCTTTTATATGCAATGATAATTCTGTCTGGGCACATCATCTGTTTGTCCAGCCAGAACAGAATTAGAATTAATGAACCAGATTCTACTCCGATTTGCACAACGTGCAGCTACAGTAAATGCAATGAAGCTACATCATTTGTAAATAAGGGGAGACTTGGACTAAGTTACTTTATTTATGACAGTGAGCTTACAATCACACAGCACCTTCTAACTCCAGTGGATCTCCAGGTTCTCTGAAAAGCGATGCACTACACAAGGCTCTGCTTCATTTGCAAGCATCTACTGTTTAACAATTCTTAACCAACAGCTTCAGAAAGCTCATACAACAATAAAAGTTGTTATCAAAGCTACAGAAAGAGTTTGGGGAAGCAGACTACAATTACTCCCACAGGAATTTGGACAGTATGCAGGCACTTCACCTCTGCTCCTGTGAGAAATGCCTTTGTCTTGTTACCATATAGACAAGACAGCTTCTCTGGCATAGTGCCCCAAAGGTGGCAGTTTGAGTCACTCAACAGTGACATCAAATGATGGTCCAAAGGTGTATTACTGATTCAAAGAACTGTCATCTCTCAGTTGCAGTAATTATGTATGGTAATTATGTTTCAAATTAAATTATATATGGTAATTGTTATATACGGTAATTTATATGGTATAAAAAATATCTCTGGTGCTAAACAAGTAAAAAAATATAGACTAAGTTCTTGTCTTAAAAAAAGGGTAAACAAAATTAGTTCATTGGGGTGCACAGCGCTGTCTACAGGAGGGAATGGCTGAGGTCCTGGAACTTCCTACTATTGACATCTCAAAGGAAGCAAGTGATGACCTAAGTGCAACATGAATGAAAATAGTGATGGCTGACAAAACAGTAATAGCTGACTGTATTGGTGTGAGGTGAATTAGAAACAGACAAATGAACCAATATTAGTTCCAGCAATTCTCTCATATTCCTACTGCCCTTATATTAGACCAGTGTAAGGGCAGCAGCATCCTAGACAATATCTGATGTATCTTGAGATAATAATTGCTGTCCCTGGTAGACATTTGGCTTTTGTGGGTTCTTCTAGAGTGGGTGAGGTGTTATGCAGGAAGATTCAGGCCTATCCAAAGCTCTTTCAGTCTGAAAGACAAAATCCACCACTAATTTATAAACCCATGAGGGAAAAAAAAGGAACTGCTTTATTCCAAAACTCTTTTGTAGGCAATGTCTTGCTATATAAAGCAAGACAACCTAATGAATGATACCTGCTTGTCAGCACTCTGCACACTGAGAGGTAGGCATTTCCACATACTAATAGGCTCATTAAAATCTGGAGGCCAGAAAAGTTTGTAGCTCTTCCCCATTCTGGCCTTTCACCTGCTTTTACCTAGAAAAGGCAATTGTCCATTTTCTTCTTTCTTTCAGTGACAGTTCCTGTAATTAAAATAAGATTTGGGGAACCGGGTGCAGGATAGAGGGGAAGGAGGTTAATGTAGAAGTCCTGAGAAACTTTAAGAGGCCTCAGCTGCTCATTAGGCAACATCTACACAGCCACCAGTATGCAGGTGAATAAGGGAGCTATACCTTAGGGACAAACAACAAATCAAGTGTGACACTCCAGCTTATCAGATGGAGAAGAGGCCCCTGGGAACTGGCAGCATAGTCCTTGATAGTAAAGTGTCTTCAGTGAAAACGTATGGAAGCCAGCATATGGTTATGCCATCTGACTCATTATTATACTTTAAAGGACAGAGGTCTGGTAATAGCATGGGATTATAATACTACAGCAGCCCATAGCATATGTGCTTCTCCCCCAGTAAAAACTTCTGTCTCCTTCTTACACCTATCAGGCTGTGTCTGTCTGATAGACTAGAGCAAGTGACTTTGGCAGGGCAACATACAGCCCTAAGGAGGAAGGGCTATAACATATTAATATAAGAATGTAGTTGATTACAATATAAGCCACTGAAAGTGAGCTGACTATAGCACAAGACTGGAAGAATGTGGCTGTCTGCAGGGTCCCCCCGGGAGAATGCATCTATCTATACCTACAAGCGTGTGGCTGACTGCAGGCAGCTGTCATGCAATCGGAGGGGTCTGGTGGGGTTGTCACCTATCAAACCATCGCACCCGCACTTATTGTGGGTTTAAATACACCTCCTGTCTGCCTCCCGGCAGCTAACTAGTGTTAGTCTCCAGTGAGGGAGGAGGAGGAGGAAGGGGTCTCGCTGGCTTTGATTAGAAGTTTCTGAATCTCCACTTCGACAGAAAGTTTTGTCCTTCAACTAGCAAATGCCATTCGGCTCTTGTACGCAAGGGAATGATTCCATTATTAAGAATCTGATTTATTTTTAATAACCCTTCTGCTGTATATATAGGAACACCCTGGATATTGTAATCTAAAAAAATCCCTAAGGGTAATTTGTTTTGGAACAAATATACTGTCTGGGATTTTTTGAATAGTGGACAGTAATCAAATGAGGTGCATTCTCTATACCTGATGTGTTGTAAGAACACGCTGAAGTGTATGGGCTTTTTGTTTTCTTCTTCTGATATACACAAGCAACATTTAAATAATAAAGCATTACAAAAAAAAATCTAAATAAATTCTTAATAAAGGACAACCAATCCTGCAATCAGACCCGTCAGGCCTGTCCCGCCTGAAAGCCAAAGAGTCCACCTGCTCTGAGCTGACTGCTATATTTATATATGTATCAGACTGGGATTTGCCAGTTACTCTCTGCCCTTAGTTAACGGAGCTCAGCCTTGCATAGTCTCAGAGAGGATGCTTAGGATAACTGCACCGGGTTGCAGCCACCCTCTCCAGCTGGTGCAGCATGCCTTCCCATGCCCAGCTCCCCTTTAGAGAGATGGGCCCTCCCAGGCACCTGTCTTCTCCTTGTCGGTCGAGCGGCCCACTGTGTTTCAAGTCTCACCTTCCCTTTCCAGATCTCCTGCCCCAGAGGTTTCACATGCAAACATTAGCTAGCCTCACCTCTCTTTCTTCAGTACCAGTATATGGGAGTCCATTTAAACACCCCATGTTGGAGCTTTTGATATCACTCTCCATTTACATGGATCAAGTAGGCTGAGCTTTTTCCTCTTCAGTTGTATAAGCTATTAGTATGTGAATGTTTTGTCCCTTTCTTCCCCTAAAAAAGAAAGCTTAAAATGTTATTTGCTTTGGATCCTGAGAAGTACAAACTCTACCACATGGCAGACACATGTGAATCCATATGCTAGCATGTCTGTAAAGCCGAGAGAGATTAAAGCCTGAAGCTTCTATTAAATGCTCTCCTTTTTTTCTTGCATGCAACATTTTTAGATCGAACTCTAAATGTTCACCGACTCATGAATATTTTTGAGCCATCTCTGTTCACTGTGATAAATCATGCTGCTTGTGTGTTGGTTTAGTGACAGATAGTCACCTGAAAATTTCTAATGTAAAATGGTTTATGGCCATCTGAGGGGAAAAAAATCTGTGATCTTTGCCTGACTGCTGGAACAGTATGACAAGAGGAAACATACTTTATTCAAGCCCCACAGCATGCTAACTTTCTTTCTTTCTTCTAGAGATGGACACAACTGAAAGGAAAATGACTGCTGGCATATTGTGAAAGTACTTCCAAGTTTGTACAAGCTCCAGTGATAGATGCAAACACAGACAAAACCCTTGATAGAAAATGAAAAGTTTTGCAAAGAAAGCTGAAAAATATCCTATGAAAGAAACAAAACTATCATGGTTAGTCCTTCCAACAAAAAGAAACAGACGCTCTCTAGGCTTATGTTCCAGAGTCAGATTTGTTGTAGTTGCTAAACCAAATATAGATATTAAAGAATGTTGTTCACACTGTGAAAAGCATGTATCATATTTAAAGCAATGCAAAGAAACCTTTTCTTCTTTTAGAGATCTCATATACAAGGATTGCCTTGTCTCCTTGAAAGTTAGCTACCTTGAATCACCTCATATTACCATGGTGCATGAGCATACAAACAGGCAGTTGGCTGACAAGTTACCCTGCATGAACTACTCTCTGATAGCAGCGCATATGTATGCTTCCACACAGCTGTAAATGCAGGACAGTCTGATTTAGCTGATCCTTAATGGCCATCAAATTCAACCCTTGAATTAGAGATACCTGTGGGGTGCGGAAAAAGTTGTCTTCCATTCAGGTGAAGAATGAGAGGGAAAATACCCATAGGCAGTTAGCAGAGAGCCATTATCCCTCCCCATGATGTTGACTGAGCAGCAGCAACCTTTACCAGAGTCATCATCAGATGTCTCAGATCATGCACCACACCAGCCCTGTGCTAATGTTGAGAGATAGGGCTTTTAGTTCTTCCCCTCCCAATCCTTTCCTCTTAAATCAGTCCTAAAAACTGATGAGTTCTTCATAGAATAGGGGTTCTCCCACTTCTAGAGAAATATGGAATTTCATTCCTTTGGAATAGAAATTTAAGAGGTAATGAAAAAAATTTCCTCCCACTGCTGGGTGGAAATGCATTAGCATGATACAGAATTCTGTAGTTAGGCTAATAAACTGTGTTTCTTTTCTTGATTAGAAGTAAATTACATCATAGTTATACTATCATTAATACAGCATCACCACTCTGTGAATATTTCAGTTCTGGGCTCTGAGTAAGACCTGATAAAGATTTCTTGCAGGGTGGAAACAAATTCCATTGTCTATTTTAATGATCAAAGTCAGCAAATCTAGACTCTTTTTTTTCCCAAAGGAATCCAAGGGAATAAACCAACAAGATCCTACAGTTTTTCTGTAAGATCTGGACATTAACTCCCTATAGATGCCTTTGAAAATATTAGCCTGAAGAGCTCAGCAAAGAGTGAAATTCTGCTCAGACCACTAATGTCAGTTGCACTGAGTGGGAAGGATGAAGGCTAATTACAGTCCCAGCTGCCAAATTCACCTCGGTTGCAAGTAATCATGATTTGCACTGGAATTTGGAGGAGCCATTTTTATTAAATGGTAAAACATGGACATAAGCATTTCATCTGTGTTTGAAAATCTTCACCTCAATGACTAGGGAAGATCAGAGAGTAGATCTGTGCAGGGATGTGAATGACACCAAGACCATCATGTTCCCCAACAAGCAGATCATGCCTCCTCTTTTATTAAAAATATCATAGAGAACCTTGGTCTCTACCCAGATTAGTACTTTTGCATCTTTTATAATTAGATAATGCTAACAATGAACTCCCCATAACTACCATAATTTTACTGATATAGACTGTTTACATAAAGTTACATGTATTTGTAGCAAAAGTACTGTTGTTTCTTAAACTATTACTATACTATTATACCATTGTTCTTTATTAAACTATCCAACTGCTATTCTTTTATATGTATCTGATAAACTAGTGTACTAAAACAGCCCCTCCACTAGAAAGTGGTTATTTACAGGGTAAGAGCAGAGTAGCGCAGTAATACACCATCACCTGAAGCTCACAGGGAACCTCTGCAAGGATAAAAGGCGGCACAGGTCTCTGCAGCTGCAGCACTTCATTCCCGACTCCCATCCCTCTGTAGTTCCCAGTCCTTTCCATGGAGGCACCCTCCAGAGACACTGCAGCTCGGCACTCCAAGCAAGTTCTCAGGCCAGCCCCACAGCAGCCACTGCACACATTTGTTGTTCTAATTTGGAGGAAACTCCATCCTGGAGTGTTCAATATAGGAAATAAGGAGACAAGATATTTAAAGCAAAAAATAGAGCTCTGTTAAGTCACTTACCATTCTTAGCATCAGAAGCCTGTTGCAGCCATTTTCATCTTATGGTACTAAACATGACAATCAAAACAGAAATGGCAGGTGCAATCAAAGAGATTTCCTAGGGAGAAAAAAAAATCAGATTTAATGTTTCGCAAAGCTTTTGGCTCAGTGGCCCATTGACAACACTCAGCATTTCTCTCAGATTATTCTGCACATTTATCAAAAAAATTTCAATAGAAAACTCTCTATTGCTTGCAGGGGCCTGGGGCCAGCTATGAAGCAGGCACGTTGGCTTTAGAGAGCAACTGCTGTCTTACAGACAGTCACTCCAAAAAATTCAGTCTAGAGCATCTTATTGTTCTCATAATTGTGGTATCTGACCACCTTTAAGAGTAGATTAATTGGAAGAAGTAGGTAAAGATTAATAAATTAAGGAATTAAGTAAACACACCTGGACTTTCTCTGCAGCAAACACTCTGGTGATCAGTGATCTGGATCTAATCTCTTTCCTTCAGTGAAGCATAAATTCAGCAGTGATTTGGATCTCAATCCAGATTTGAAAGTTAGATATTTAATAGGCCAAACTAAATCCATGATCTGCAGACATTTGGAATTCAAGCAAGAACATGACTGGGAGCAACACTATCTCTTCTTTAAATTAGCCTCCTCTTTCCAATTTTCTCAGCTTGCCAACTTCAGCCTGCCTCAAAACCAGTCACCATAGAGAACAACACACTTACCTGTTACTGACAATCTTTGCTTTGTATTCTTGCTGTTCTCTCTTACTAGTCCAGAGTTAACACATTGATTTAAAAAAAAAAAAAAAAACAGAAAAAAAAAGCCAACCTAAATTGCTTTTCCCTGAATCATCTAATTAAATTACCTCCCTACAGTAGCTGAGCTAATTGCTCTTACCCTACAATTCTATATTCCCATTTCACCTTTGCTGGCTATTTTCTAACCACGTTTCCTGTCAGTTTCCCAGAAGAAACACTCCACCACTTAGAGTAATGTTCTCTTTCCTTGAAGGAGAGGCAAAGTACCTTGGGGCTCCTCCGGAGTGAGTTTTAAGGACCTGAAATGCAAAGTTCGATAGCACTTGCAAAGTTTAATAGCACTATTCCTTATTCTTATGTTTCCATACAGCAAATGGACCCCACTGGAAACCATCCTACTCTTGTCCCCCTCCAGCAGTCAGGTGAATAGTTCAGAAGAGTAGCTAGAAAGCTGCAATTTCAGACTGGCTGGGAGGGATCTCCTCCTTATGGCCACCTCTCAGGCTTCTCCAGCCACAGGCGTTTATTTAATATCCCAACTCAGCCACAACTCATAGATTTGAAGCAGGAATTAATTCAGGTAAATTCAGGAGGAATAGTCAGGAAAGGAGGGAAAATGTGCCAAATGTCAAATTAGATTATCATGGTGGCCCATTGTAGGCTTAAAATACGTAAATATAGACCTGTTCTCCTGCACTAGTCTTTACACAGTGCTGTCGCACATTTTCTAGCCACAGAGACTACCAGCATTTCTCAAGTGCCCCAAAATGACTGTTATCACATGGAAAATATCTGAGAAAAAAGCCTTCTTCATTAGCCAATCTCGAAAATTTTTCTTAACTACCTGCAATATCAAGTATGCTATGATAGGACACATCCTTCAGACAGGTTTCCACAATTCCACACGCAGTCTTAGTGACATAGGGATAAGTGTGGACCTCACAGAATATCAGCCTTACTGCTCCCCTTTCAGGTACATATTTGAGGTTGGGATTGAAAGCAATCAGCACATCAGTATGAAGAGATCTATACTTCTACTGCACATTTTCCCTGCTTTTTGTATACATAGAAAATATACATATACTTTATGTGTAAAGCTTTCAGATGGTTATTTTCAAGCTAAATGTTGTTGTCTAGATTATGTACAAAAAGGAGGAGACAATCCGTTTTCTTTCTATATTCTGACTCAATATAGTTGAGTCAGATGCTGACTTTTTTTTCTGGCAACTAAATGCTTTTTTTCTTTCCAGATTTATATAGCATCATATTGATTTTAGAATCATAGCAATTTGTCAAGGACCTCTTTTATTATCAGAATTTAAAGACCAGGCCCAGCAACTGGATCTCATGAGCAATCTTGGGCACACAGACAAGTTTAGCAATGAACAGATTAATAGATATATAAATCTAAGATTAAGAAGATGGAAATTACATTCAATCATTTAATAAAAATAAATAAGGAAATATTTGTCATGTTTCTTTGGAAACAAGCATCTAGTAAAATCTACTAAAATCTTCAATGAAATGAAAGGATATATTTTTCAGTTTGCACCTACCCCTATTATAAATATCCCAGGAAACTACCAAAAAGAGCACCATTATAAAATTCCCATTTTTCAGCTGTGATAAATTTTGAGTGCCATGTTGCAGGACAAGAAAAGTGGGGAGGGTGTTTCCATGAAGTTACTGCAACTGTGTAAGCCTTCAGTAGCCTGCATGGGTGAAATCAGTCAGTTCAAATCAGATATGTCTGGCTAATAATTATTCAGAATAGTTTTCTTTCTACCAATGCAGTGTGCAGGTGTGCGACATCCTGTTCTGGTGTGACTAGCCGAGTACAAATGCCTCCTGTAAAATTCTTCCATGGCTGTAGCGACTGTAAATTTGACTACCTAAAAATGGCAGTCACACTTCTGAAACTCAAGCAAACAATGCCAGCGGAGTGCTTCATGAAATGTTTCCCCCCCCATCAGGACAAAGTCTTTCATGAAGTACAAAGAACAGGTGTGCATGAGAGCTAAGTTGTCTCTATTGTTTTATAACAAGCCCTCTCTTTTTTTTATACTTCAGCCCTGTGTCCATTAAATGCAATTTAGCAGGATCATCAGAGCTTGAAAGGGCAGATCAAACAGCACTGAGAATCCCAGCTGTGCAGGCCCCAATTCAGAGTGAACATTAACCTCAGCATTCAGCAATAATTTATTCCACTTGAGACAGGAAGATGCTCTATTTCTGTCTTGCATGTTGGTCCCATTGTTTTTTTCCTCCTGAAACAGTCACGTATGTATATATATGTGATAAACTACAGCAATTTATATGTGTGTGTGTGTGTGTACACATACATGTGGCACAGAGTATCATATATCTGTCTCACAGTTAATTTTAGATGTGCTCAGGGCTGAACTAATATCTCAGAAGCCCTTCCAGAGGAGCAGACTATTTCTATTATTACTATTATTTTATAGTGCCTGAGCTGAAAGAAAAGAAACCTCAGTAAACACAATGACTCTACAAGCTCATGTTCACATCTTCGTGGTACTGCGGCTGAAACCTGATGGCTGAAGCTGAGGATTGTGCTGAAGGCACTTATTTTAGGCAGAAGATGGTAATCAGTGATTGTACTTTAAAGGTAAACAGCAAAACAGTGTTGTGTTGGGGGTTTTCTTTCCTTTTTAGTCCACTGTTAGCTAAAAGCTCTCAAGCAGTGCTTTTCCTAGCACCTGAAGATGAGAGGTGTGCACAGAATGATTTGCCTCCCAGTCAGATAGGCTGCACCTCAGCTGATATAACTGTATGCATGATGTATCTCTCCTTTTCACAGTATATTTCTTCCTGACATTTTTTAAACTATATAAGATGCATAGTGGTACAAACCTCGAAAGCTGGTCAAGAACCAAAACCTGCAACTGTCCTTAAGGTAAAAGACGGCAACAGTAAGGGGTTAGTGTCCACAATGTTCATTACATGAATTGTTAAATTATGTACTAGAGAGGCAATTGCTATTTTAACTACTAGTGACATGGCTAGTATTTAAACAGTAGCATTTCTATTGCTACACCCAGCACTGGAGACATCCAGTGAAAGGTCAACTCCAAAAGACGAGTCATAGAAAAATTGCAATTAATGGCCAAAGTACAGAAATAACCTTTGGGGTTTTTTTTCCTGTCTCTCTTTCTCTCTTCCTGTTCTTTGCTTCTGTACCAGATTGTGCTACATAAAACATTTTGCTTGTTTTGATTTTTCCTAAGCACTGAAGTTTATTTTGGATCTGTGAGGTGAGAAACCTTTGAAAGGCTCATGAGACTCCCTAAGCCCAAGAGTCCAGTGTTTGCACCTGTCAGGATCATGGTTTCCTTCAACAGATTGCTAACTTGGAAATTTAGCAGACACATTTCTGCATTTATTTCCTTCTCTGCCTTAACAAGAAAAAAAAGCAGTATTGTGTAGGTAACATGCAATCAAAGGTTTCACTTGTCAGATTAAGTGGATTGTGATTTTTTCAGAAGCAAAAAAAAGCTGCAGCAAACTCGGTCTGCATTGCACAATCCCCCAGGTACACAGACAGTAGTTAGCTTGTCTTGGAGAATGTTAGAAGAATTAAAAGACTATATAAAAAAAGAATAAATAAATGGGGTTACTCTGATTAAGGAAAGCAATGGTTGCCTGTGTGTTTGTTTAAATCTTTAGTCACATTAAGGGCTTAATTACTTTTTAGTTAAGGATTCAGGTTCTACTGAGGAAGAGAACTATAAAGAGACAAAACTAATTAATGCAAAATATTCAGAGTCAAGGAGCACAAAAAATTCTTGCAATATCCATTTCCCTTAGACACATTTAAGTTAGTGAAAGGTACATCCAATAATATCAGACAGATTTCTTCTGCTGAAGTATTGCAATATTGCTTCTTTCCTCCATTCTTCCTTCCCTTTAGAAATAGATCCAGTATTTAAATTCCTTCTACATATAACTATTCACAAAACAGAAAGTGAACAGCTCTTGGGATCTGGACATTTGCAGACAGCACAGATCACAGCTACAGAAAGATATAAACAGACCTCAGTCTGGATGTCAACAGTTTCAGAAGCTCCTAGCCTCATTGGCAGTCTAAGTCCCACACATAAGCCCCACTTTGAAACGCAAGCAAACAAGAATTCAACCTTCACCAAAAAGGGAGAATTAGGCTCCTATGTTACTTCCAGAAATCAGGTATAGTTGAATAAATTGCTTAAACTTTGCCATTTTTCAGAAATGTGTGCCTGCAGTCACAAACCCTATTGGAAAGTAATATTGGGTGCTTATATGAGCCTTTCAGATACCTACATGCTTTTTAGAATACAGACCTACGGCCCCAAAGTATCTAAACCTGACCTGCTGGCTGGCTATATCTGAGTCCCACTGAACTTGGTGCTGCTTTGTGAAAGGACCATTTGCTTTCCATTATATCAGAAATGCTCAAAAGTTGCTCCAGTTAATGCTTAGCTGTAACACACTGTGAACCAAAATCACAACCAACAGTCAATGAAAATGAGTGTGATGG